>JAADYK010000298.1:0-25212 GCA_023338225.1 Halophytophthora batemanensis
TGCGCGAGAACGACATGCTCACCTTCGGCTCCTGTGGCAACTCACGTGCATGTGTAAATGGCCCCTGCTGATCGATGCATCAGCACCCAGCACTGGAGTCGCCTGCACACAGCGGACACACGTCCTCGAGGTCTTCAACGACAGCAGCGTGATGGACGTCTCAACCAAGCAACTGGCCGTGTTTGGTGGTTGGGACCAACGATCGGCTCGAGTACAGCTTCATCGCGAGCGAGTAGTGGGAGGTGAATAGGACCACCAGTCTCCCGCTCCACTGATACTACTACACAAAAGTGTGCTTCGGTACCACCATATTCATCTTTGCCAGCTTGGGCACGACACACAATTGAGCCGACGACCTCCAGCACCTCGGCCTCGGCACAGACGACGTCTCTGAGGGGGCTACTCGTACCCGGTGCGCACGTCGTCTGACCTTGCTGTCGGCGTTGCCTTTACAGTGAGCAATCCGTGGAGTGACGCGAGTTTGAGCGGTCGCACTGAGCCGCTGCATGTTCCAGCGCCCCGCCCCGCGCCGTGGTGGTCTGCAAAGTGGCTACGGCGGAGAGGCTTGACCTCGGAGCCTCCGCTCGAATGATGAGTGTGGCCGACCGAGTAAGTCCATGAGCACGAGCTCCGAGTGTGGCGCCGACCAGAGCACACTGGCCAGGTTTTCAGGAAAGACTCACTCTCACTCTCACTCGCTTGGTTGGCGCCAGAAGAGTTGACGCAGCCCACCACGCGGGACACGGTGACCATGCAACTGGGCGGGCACACTACACCAAAGCGGCTGGACGAGAGAGACGGAGAGGGTATCTGTTCAACCCCAGGAGATATTTTGAGCACACAGGAAGCCCAGACGAAGCCACGAGTATGTGAACGGTGACGGGTGAGAGGCGTCTGTGTCCAATCTAACTTTGTCATAGTGGGTCTGCAACGAGGTTTACCGGCCAGCAGCGCCACAGAGAGCTCACGTCAAACCAACGGGGGGAACAAGCCGTCGCACCACACAGGGACGGACAGCAAGCACCGAGCTGAGGCAGCAGCCAGCGGGTGGTGGATACTCTCGGTGGGTCTGTGATCCGTCAACGCCATTTACGGCGCTGCGCAAGACTTCTAGAAACTGTAGAAGGTTCACGACGCAATGGAGTGCGCTGGCAACGTGGCGCGGTCGCTGAAGGAGACAGATGACGTCGAGTGGTTGAGCGAGAGCACCCAGCCGAGTCGCTGGGCCTCCGTGTCTGGCAAGGCGAAGCCACTGCGCGGTTCTCACGACACCGGACGGGGAGAGGGAAGCGGCCCGACAGTGGTCGGTGTGCGGAAGGCGCACAAATCGGCCCCAGTCGTTGCGTTTGAGTTTGCAGATGAGGGGAGACACTCGATCTCATCTCCGACGAGGCCGCAGCTTGTGGGACCTCGCTCGACAAGGTCGCTGCTCGCCGGGAGGCGGATACTGTCGCTGTTACTCGTGGCAGTGGTGTGCGTTTGTCTAGCGTGGACGCTATGGCTGGCGCTGCTGACTGTGGCGCCTAACGACACAGTGAACCGCGTGATGGATACGGAGAACTTTGACGACGGGTCCTTCTGGCTGCTGATCGAGCCGCCGCCGACGTTGCTGGGCCTCGCCGTCGTCGGTCTCTCTGCAGTCGCGGTCAGCTTCTTCTCTATCTTGGTCGCAATGGCAATGGCATGCGCATCCACTAGGCGAGTCTCCTCCTTGAGCTCGTTCACTATGGCCGCGGGGAAGCTGGACTCGATGAAGCGTGGCATTGAGCACAGGCTAGCAGACACTGCCCATAGCTCAAACAACCGCGTCTCGTCGTTCGCGGCCAGGGTGGTCTCCTTGCTTATCGACGAAGACAGCTCCACGCGGAAGATGGCGGTAAGAGCTCATGCGCTTGGGCGGCATCGAGGCCTAGCCTTCCTGGACTGACCCTCATTTTCTGTTCCTGTGTGGCTTTGCTGGTGGTCTTCCGGATGCCTGCACGTCGCCATAGAACGTTTGGGTCAAGATCGGCGACCTGTGCATCGAGGCCGTGCTGCTCTTCCAGGTGCTGGAGGCCGGCTCGCCTATCCCGCTCGTGGCAGCTTTCACAGCCATCGTGGCTGCCAACGCTCTTTCGTGCGCCGTCATGATGCTCCTTCCTTACGGGCAGACCGGGTTCGTCGAGGTCCTCGTTGACACGTTGTACGTCTCCTTCCTTTCTCTTCTCCGAGTGTGAGGAACACACCCACTGCACCGTTGCTTGCCATGCTTCATATCCGAGCCTTCCTTGCTGACTTTTCGCGTCTAATGCCGTGGTCTCGGCAGCTTCGACCTCCTCGTCGCCGTGGGCTACCCGATGCTAGTATTGGTCTATTGCCTCTCCACCTTCGACTTCGACCGCGCGCAGCTGGCCATCAACATGGAGATCTTTCCCCCAGGCTCCTTCGAGCAGGTGGCAAGCGTGATCGCCGACCCTGTGCAGACGGTCATCATCTACAAGAGCCTCAAGTCGCTGCGCATCGCCTCAGCGCTAGACTTCTTCACCCGTGTGGGGGTCAACCTGGCGCTTTGCTTGCATCTGCACCGAGTGGCGGCGCTGGCGCAGAAACCGCAGACGGAGAAACCCAGTGTGTACCCGAAGCGACACCGCGGCGCCATCGCGTTCTTTGTGGCATTTGCCGCTCTGGTTGTGGTCTTCGCGGAGGAGAGCGTTCGAACATCCTCGCGCGCCTGCGAGCCACACCCGGAGTGTGTTGTGAACGCTCGTCGCTGGACGTTCGTTGAGACCGGTTCGCTCACTCAGTGTCCGTGCTTGATGCTTATCGACGGAGACAAGGCGCCCAAGACCTTCGCCGAATGGGAGCAGCCCAAGAACATGACCGATAAGGTGGCGCAACTCGCCACTATGGGGGAGCTCGAGACCATCCAACTCATGAACCGCTATTTGCCTAGGCTTCCGGAGGAGCTGCGCTCCTGTACGCACATGAGGCACCTGGCGCTGGTGTACACGCACACGACGTCGTTTCCGTCTTGGATGAAGGAGTTTTCCGAACTGGAGTATCTTCACGTGGAGGGCAAGTTCCCAAGCTCCCTAGTCACCATGCCGCTCGACATGTTCGACGATATGGCGTCGCTCACCTTCATCCACTTGGGCGTGCACCCGGCCATCCGACAGCTGCCGTCATTCGCGGGGCTCAGAAACCTCAAATCACTCAACATCGCCATCTTCCCGTCTCTCGAGGAACTTCCACCACTCGATGGCCTGGTGAGCCTGGACCGTTTCGTACTCGCAGGTCTGCCGTTGCTGGACAGCATCCCCGACCTGTCGGCATTGACGCACCTCAAGGCGTTTGCGATCGTGGACCGCGGCACGTTCTGCTGCAATGGCTTCTACGGCGAGTGTAACCTGGAGCACTCCATGTGTCAACTGCACCAAGTCTGGGGCACGCCCGCAGCCACATGTCTGGATCCGGCGCGAACCGACAAACTCCCCACCGTCGCGACGCTGGAGCTTTTCGAGCGCTTCTCATACAGCGTGTGCGCGGGCGAAGCGCTGGTGCCGGAGATCCTGGAGCTCCCGCCGACACCAGAAAGCATGGCGCAGTGCAACGGTACCATGTATCGACAGTGTGAGTTGGAAGGCCACCCGGAAGCCATTTGCTACAACGCGCGGCTCATGGGGATCTCGTGCTCGGCCAACCCGTTCCCGATCCAGATGCGACGACGCCAGATCAAAGAAGGTGTGGGCGAGCCATGCGACCCGGAGTTCGAGGCCTGGCTCGGCTGCGAGTAAGCTGCGGGTGTGCCGTTACCAACTTCGTCATGGAGAGTTTATAGAGCGTGCTTTGGTTCGCACTGCTACGCTCACGCGCCCTCGGATGAATAGTGGATAGTCTGTCCAGTGCAGCTTGCTACTTCGTCCAACCAGCAGCAAAGAACCCGAAGAACAAATACTATGCACTGCCTGGGATGTATATTTGGCTGTCATCCCTAGAAGTACTGTCGTGGTGCGACAGAGGTAAGTAAGTAACTTGGTGAATACTCCACACCAGGACTGCTAGCCGAGGGTGGAATAGGATAGCTGTTTGACGAAGCGTATCTATTTGAATCCACAAGAACCTCAAACGAAGACACGCCAAACCAAGTCGATCAAGTGGAACATGGTGAGTTCCAATAATCAGTAAAGGACGTAAGGAACAAATATTACTACCGTGGTGGACTTTGACAACAAACTGCTGGGTTTTACAAGTTGTTAAAGCACTACCACGCGATTTGAAGTGGCGTACCCAGTGCACAAATCAAGTATCCACCTCACGGCGGAAATGAGGCCTGTCGTTGAAGGGAACGGAGAACCAGCCCGACGGTTGTGAGGAAACAGCAAATGAGCAAGTCGGCGTCAGCTGTCGAATTCGAGCTCCGGTGGTCGTGGTCTGTCTGGTCGACATGTGCACTGCGATTGATTGACGCTGGTAACCGTAGCACCTGATCACTTTTGGATTCCACTCGACTTGTGTTCTAAAACGATGATGTAGGGATACATTACTTTTTACCTGTCCACCAAAACAGCATGACGACGAACTGGTAGCTTACTGGGCCTACTCACTTCAACCGGCGGGCGCCTCTGCCAGCCACGCCTCCGTCACCTCCGTATGCAGCTTCATCAGCAGATCCTGCGCTCCCGAGTGCTCAGCAAAGCGTTCCACTTGCAGCAACACGTCTGGCAACGCTGCGCGACGCAACGGGAGCTCCAGCAGCAGCGCCAAGGTTTCCCGCGCGTAACCAGCGGTGATCACAACGGGCAACACGCCTGCAAGCGCTTTTGAAGACTCGAGGGACGCCAGCCACGTGATACAAAGCGTCGTCAGGTGCTTGTCTCCGCGGTTTTCATCCTCCACGACCCAAAGGCCCAAGCAGCGTCGGATCTGCACAGGAAGCAATAACTGTGCGTTCGAGGGTGGCGAATCGGGAGCTACTGGCTGGATCCACTCGGATACAAGGCGGGCTGAAAACAGTCGAGCACCATGTTGCAGCAGCAGTTGCACCTTTGCGTCCTTGATCTCACGATCGCGAGTGTTATCCGCGGTTCCCTTGCCACACGTAGGACTGACTTTGGGTGCTTGCATGGTTCCTGCCAGGTATAAACCTGTCAAGCCTCTGTGATCAAGTGTGTTGAGTGGATTTGTTTCGTCTTGAGGACTCAGATCTCCAAAGACCTGCGAGAAGCCTGTCAGCAGTGCCTTCATCTCGCCTTGGGACCCGAACTGCGCTGCGTAATGTACCGGGTACTCGCCTTTATCTGTGGGCGTCTGAAGACTCTCGCCGGCAGGATCCAGGTGAAGTAGTAGCTCCACGATTTGAGGTTGACGCAGTACAATGGCCCGATGCAGTGGCGTTTCACCGGCGTCATTGCAGGTCGTCACGGATGCGTACTGATCTTCGATGAGGAAGCGTACGACGGCGTCCGAGCCCAACTCTATCGCACGGTGTAGTCCAGCAGCGGCAAAGTCATGTCGGTATGGCGTGGCCACCATGTGATGGTGGTTAAGGAAGAGCTGCAGCATGTTCAGGTTTTGTTTCTGGAGTGTGAACTCCAGTGGGGTGACGCCGTCAGCGTCTGCCAGATCGATCTGTGTGCCGCAGGAGAGCAAGAGGTTGGCCACGAGCAGACTGTCTTCTTTCACGCAGCAATGGAGAGGTGACCGCCCCTTGGCGTTCTGCGCGTCAATGTTGGCGCCAGCATCCACCAGACACCTGGCCAACTCCAGTCCATCGCATTCCGCCGCGCAATGGAGCGCTGTCTCCGTTTCCTACTCAGCACAAGAGACCAGAAGGCGAGTTGTCAGTGTGCATACCTTTTCCCGATGCTGTAGCAGATCAAGAATATCTTACTCCGTACCTGGCTCACTGCATTCACGTCGGCGCCAAAACGAAGCAGTACCGCAATCGTGGCAAGAGCCTTCTCTTCCAACTGCTTCTCTGCTTCTCGACACTGTAACACAAGATTCCAACAGCGACATCAGTGCCCGGCAGAAGTTTTGTATCGGGAAATCTCCAAGCTGAGTACGTACATCCACAACACGGTTGCGGAAGATGACGTTCTTCTCACGAATTACGCAGCGCGTGACCACAAGACTGTAGCGCAGAATAACCACCATGATAGGCGTCATCCCGCTGTTGTCTGGCGTGTCGGGGTTCTGGCCAGCTTCCAGCATGAGCTCCAGGACCGGGAAATTGCTCTCCCACGCCGCTGTGTGGAGTGCTGACGCGCCGATTGTCGGCAAGTGGAAGTCTGTCCACCCGCAGAACCTGGCTGGTGCAGATGACGACGTTGAGCCCGAATTGTCTACTAGCCCCGGGCCTACCGCCTGCAAATCGCGCCACGAGGATAATGGTAAATACACCAAACAAGCGCTGATAACTAGCCGTCCAGGATGGTGCCGCTGTCTTATAGGTACAAACTCACCTTCTCGAGGTCCAGCCACTCGGGGTACTCTGTCCGCAGCCGTGCCATGGTCAACACGTCGCTCTCGGCGCCGGCCGCCAACCACGCGGCGTGGACTTGGGCCATAGAGGTCGCTCCAGACTCGGTCTCTGTCATCTTGAACACACTCGAGTGTAGCAAGCTCTCAGCTGTATGGAGTTTGTCTGAGCCCTCTCCGCGCAGTCGTAAGAGCAGTGAGACGTCTGCCGCTCGCAAGGTTGGAGTGAGGGGGCCGAGAGCCCCAGCGAAGACTGCTTGGGTAGTGGTCGTCTAGTTCGGGAATGAGCTCCCGGTTCGCGTCTGGCTAGCTTTTCCACGCCTTCTCTGCATCCAGATCCTCGGCCCCGGAGCTGTGGAGCTGGGATCCACCACCAGAGAGCGCTCAGCTCTCAACACGGTGGACTAGGCTCCCTCTTCTTCGCAGCCTGTCGCCATCCTGTCGGTTACAGAAACCAAATGTTTCTTCGGCGACAGGCGAGCGATCCTTCTTCACGCCCCCTCGTCCTTGCGTTAATTAAATTGGTGCCTTTACGATTCGTTGGGCTTCGGCAGACAGCACTTCCGGCCACTTTCCCACAGCAGCAACTGGCTACAAACGGTCTACAGACGTACCTAGCTTAGCCGTCGCTGTGCTGTGGTCGCCATTCAGACTCTACATGCACGCATAGCGGCCACTAAGTGCAACTCACGAACTCAGGCAGTCACCCGAATGCTTGGTCGATGAACACGCAGTGTGCGTGGTTATGCTTTGCATCTGGTCAGGCCCCAGTTTGATCTGCCAGTGGGCTCGCTTGGTGCGCTGAGGACGAGTATCAACTAGTTTGAAGTCGCATACGCTGCTACCAATTTCTTTCATCGTATTCCCCTTTGGGGCCGGGGCTCGAGGTCTCGCGGCGAGTTGGTCGGGCTCAGCGGCAAGTCGCTCTTCAGGGGGGAGAGATTCCCCCTCACCGTAGTTCACGAGCATCAACGACAGCAGGTCCGCTCCAGTCGCCTCGCCCGCTTCCAAACCTTTCAGTGAGCTACTCGACATCAGTGTACCTCGCTTCCAGGAGCAACCACTCCAAATATTCGATCGTACTTTCTCTCTGAAGTGTTCGCATTCTCTCGTAGTGGATTGATCGGTGTGACCACGTCCGTGACGCTCCTGCGTCCACTTGAAGAGAAGCGAGCTCTGTAGTATTCTATGAAACTTTTTATTTGATACGTTTGGCGCGCACAATAAAGGCTTAAAGACGGGAACTTCCGGGCGAAAAACTGCTTGTGGATTGGTCGCCTAGTTCCAGAATGAACGCTGTTTCTTCTACTCATGCATGACATCGACCCCGGATATGTTTCCGGAGAGCACGCGGCTTTGGCTAGACGGACACAGATTATAGGATTCGAGCGCGTCGCTTGCCCGGTGAATGCAGCACAGATGCTTTTGCGATTCTTTTTGGCAAAGCGCCAGTGGAAAACAGATCCACGCCAGAAACGGCCCGACTGAAAATGGAAGATATATCTGTCGGCTTCAAGTAGGCACTGCAGGACAAGATACTTGATTGCAACAGAATTATGCCAACAGGTCCGGTGGTCGGTCGGAGAAGTCGCCCGGAAGGTCCAGTGCAGGACCCAGCACTCATACGACGCATCCTTCTTCGTTGCTGTGCGGTTTGGCTGCACTTTGAGCGTGGTGTCGTGACTCACGAAGTGGTTTTCAGCGCGGTCTCGGTAACTAACGTGCATGACGTTCTGGGCACTGGGGTCGGTCACCCGTTGAGCGTGATCCAAACAACTGAGGCAAACGCGCGACGCGCTGGTTTACTTCTGCAGTAGTAAATGCGGAGAAATGGCGCAGTTCACTAAAAGTTTCCATATTTTTCAGGATGGGTTTGCAAGTTCACCCCAACGGATTACAATTTACGAGGTAAAGTGCATTGGCGTCGGTTACTTGCTCGTTCTCTATACGTTGCTGCGTGGATCATCTCCAACAGCTCTGCCATGGGTTCGGACTGCTCCGCAAGAACACGTACACACAGGGAGGTCACAGCGAGTGGCTGATTCTAGCGCGACTGCCTTCGAGGGCCAGCAGAGTGCTCGGTGATATCCGCCTTCTGGTCTGGTGATAACGAGTAAGGTGGCGCTTGCTGCACCCACTCTCGTGTGCAAGGTCCGGGAGGTTAACTTACCCCATAAGCGCAAGCAACTCATTCGTCTATCCAGTGAAACCTTCTCTACTCTGTGACTGTTTGAAGTTCAAACTTTGAACCGAGGCCGCAACCTTGGACGGCTGCACCGCTGAGGCAAAATGGCTCGAGATTTCAGGGACCTCCACGTATGAAGAAAGTCCAAGGTCAAATGAGTCTCCCATCCCCGAGACCTAAGGAATTGAGATCCAAAGGTCGCGTCGGATTATTGCTGGCGCTATCCGCACTCGTTCTTGCACCGAGTTCTTTCCAGCTTGAGAGGTGGCTTACAGCCCGTGGGAGTCCCTTGGGGTCCCCGCCCTCAAATCCGAATGAGATCGCATTCTTATTGACTGAAACTCACTTGTCCCTCCTTCCCTTATGGAATTACGTCATTGGCCTTCCCAGGTTTTGCCACTGCCGTTGCCAACGGCGCGGTGGTGCCTCGAAATCAATCAGAGGAGGGTGCGGTAAACAGGAACCGACCTCAATGTGCCAACGGCACCTGGTTTGCGGTCGCAGTATGTGGTCAGTCGCATCATTGGCGCTTGTCTTTCGTATGCTAGCGTTGGAGCTCTCGAAGACAGGCAGATTGGTGCTCGGCACCAGCAGGCTTCACAGGCACACACTTGCGTATGCCGTCATTACACTATCTTACCCACACGCTTAGACTGTGCCAAAAGTCCCCGGAGTACTGGTACGTTGGACATATGACGCCACCTTTATTCAACCGGGCGTACACCCACTAATCTCGCAATTGTCCTCTTTCGCGACGATCGCAGGCCTCAAGTTGCTCCACATTACCACCTTCCTGTTTCTCGAGGAGTCCCTGCTACTCATGGCTTTGAATTGCCGGACCTCTCGGCATTGAATCGCGGCGGGATGCTTTGTTGCAAGTAGCGGTTTCTACGGTGGCTGCAACCTGGAGTACTTTATGTGCCAAGTGCACCAATTATGGGCATGCCTCCAGCCATGCATTTGGGCCCAGCGCACACGGCCAAGCTCCCAGCCACCGTGCTGCTGAAATCCGTTGCACACTTCTCAGACACTTGGTGAAGGGGAAGTACTGGCGCTAGAGAGGACGAATCGCTCTCTAACATCAGAGAAGATAGGGTACTGTAAGATAGGGTACTGTAAAAGGAACTTGTGTCGCTAATGAGAGTTGGAAGGCCACTCGGGGGCCTTTTTGCCACTGCGCGGGTCTCTTGGCCATCTCATGCTGGACCAACTTATTATTGATCCAGATGGGACGGCATCGGTTCAGCGAGGGTGCGGGAGGCGCGGGAGAGTTCGAGATTGGCTGCGAGACGTAGCGGAGGGGAGACCTGTTTGACGATATATTGAACCCCTCGATCGTACTCTTCCCCTCATGCAACACAAATACATTTTGAGTTGCTGGAATGCTTGCTGGCTACCGTGAGGAAGTCGAGAATTCCATCAGTGGTGAGATCGACAGGATCACCCCTAACAGTCGTGATGGCGAGAACGCGCTTTCATTAACTTGCTGCCCTTAGCGCGGTGTTGTTGAGCTTTCTTGCGAGCGCAACTGTCCCAGCTTTCCGGTGGCCGCGGCCGCCGGCGCTGGCGTCTTCTGGCATCTTAATTGCCTTTTACTTTGTCCAGTGCGAAACGCAATGGCCTTATACACGCGCACGCTTGATGCATCCGGGCACACACCGTTCACCACCTTGAGGGCTGCAAAATTTATTGGACAGGGCAGTCTCGATGCAGTCAGGAAACTGGCAGCGAGAGCCACCACCGTGTATCATCACCGTGCGCCTTGCACAGCCCGTGCGATTGGTCCTTACGAGTACAAGTCTTGACGCTGCAGCACGAGTCCCCACCATGGCAAATGTGGACACCATCCCTCTCCAACTAAAACCCTTTGCAGGAGAAGGCCTCTTTGACTCGATTTACGCATGTATTTCCGATCGCCTTGATGCACCCCTACGTTGCCGCAAGATACCCAAATACCGTCCTGGCTCTAGAAGACATACCGTTAGTTGTTTCGGGTCGATGTGTGCGGGCAAGCTTACACGCGACGAACACCGCGGAGTGGGCATCTCCGGGCACCCAGACGCCAGGAGCCTGAGTGAGCAGGTGTTTGTTTTTCAGGTAGATATTTTCCGCGGAATTCACATCGCGGTCAAGCGTCAGGCTGCAGTGCAAGCACGAAAAGACCTTCTCGCTGGTGCTGCTGCGGTTCGTTCTCCCGCAGCACAAATATACCTTCCTCGTGCAGTGCTCTTCGCACCGGAACCTCGACTCGTCCTTGATTCGCCTAGAGCGAGCGGAGCACTCGTGGTCTTGGGCAGCCGGGGGCCATGACTGAATGGAGCATGCTGCGCCCAAAGCTGGTTAGTCATGGCTTCTTTCGTATCACGAGTAACAGATTGGCTAGATCTCACCTGGTCTGTGATTGGCCAATTCTGGCCTTGATGTTGGTAAATAGTGGAGGGTGAATAAAAAAGGGATGGCTTCTCATGGGAATTCAGTAGTAGATTGGAAACAGCCAAGCGCTCGTCGATGGCTCCAGCTCCTGTCGCTGCTGCTGCTAGCGACACGAAGCGGCCGCAGCGTTCGGGAGTGCGCCTGACGCCGCTGCTGTCGGAGCAGCTCGTGCTGTCCACTCCGCCATCGTCTCCGCCCTCTACTTGCAGAGACAGCAAAGCAAACAAGAACGAAGCGGCCGGAACAGTACGGCGTGCATGGAAGAACCGCAGACAGCGCACCGAGCAGCAGAGCGGCGCCGATCGTGGGCCGCAGAGACCACAGACGGGCCGACGGCGAGCGCTGCGAGCCATTTTCCAGGATGCTGGCAGTGCCAACGAAGCTCCTGGGGACGCCGACGCAGCGACAGGAGCTTCGATCTCGGGTGCCCGAGCCGCCACCGCAACGGAGAAGCAGCCGCAGCAAAGAGCCCTACAGGCAGAAGTCAAGGCCACCACCGCAGTGGCCATCGAGCGCGCGCCCACAAGCCAGGATCGCAAACGCGCTGCTACCACACTATCAAGCGTGTCCCTAGCTTCTTCTCTATCGTCCTGCAACGACGACCTGCTCGTCAACCGCAAGAAGTGGAGGCGGCGCCTGCACACGACGTCTTCATCTCCAGCGCTATTGCCAGAACCCAGCCTCACCCCAGGCGCCCGACATCCGGGCCCAGCACTGTGTCGCTCAATGCCCACCAGCGTCATGCTCCCGCTAACTGCATCACCCAGTTTGCGTCGTCATCCCGCCTCCGAGCAGACCAGTAGCGCCATGGCTGCCGCCTCGTTTCCGCACCAGACCATTCTCCCCACAGTTCACTCCAGTGATCATCCGGATCTGCACGTCGTGACGCCACAGACCGTGGCGAGACTCGTACGCGGGGACTTCCGGTCGCAATTGGCCGGCTACAAGCTCTTAGACTGTCGCTTCTCGTACGAGTTCCAAGGCGGCAGTCTACGTGGTGCCAGTTCGCTGAGCGACCCCGACACGATGGAGATCCAACTCTTCCGACCCGCTCCAAACTCCCTAGCCTGTACCCGCACGGCACTCGTCTTCTTCTGCGAGTTCTCGGCCAACCGAGCGCCCAAGATGCTGCGCCACGTGCGGAACCTGGACCGTCGAGTGCATGCGGATCGGTACCCGGAGCTCTTCTTCCCGGAGTTGTATCTCATCCTCGGTGGGTATAAGAACTGCTTCGAGACGCTAGCAGAAGAGATCTGCAGCCAGCCGCCTGCGTATGTGACGATGGAAGACGTGCGCTTTGTGGACGTTTGTAGACGGGAGTTCGCCGCGTGGCGTCGACGATGGAAACCCCACAAGACCGTGGCCGCTTGTGCCGCCAAGTTTCACCAGAGCCAACAACTTCAAGATGCTGACATCAGACGTCTCCAGAACAGTCAGAGCCAAAGCCAAGAAGCGGAACAAGCAGCGCCGACAGACTGTGGACGAGCTCGAGGTTCCCAGCACCGGGAGCTGCCCTCACACGGTATTCGGTCGCTCTTTGAGGAGCTGTAGACCAGAAACCACTCAGCAGACAGTAACCAGCAGAGGTGGAAGCAACAGAAGGACAGTTATCGACTCGCTCTCGCGTGCTGCTAGTGTATTGCGACGTCTTCCGACCGCATAAGTTATCTTCTCGGCCATGGACTGTCTCCATCTGCCGAGCGAACGAAGCAGGCATCAGCACCGAAGGGAGGATAAGGAAGGGAGAGAGAGAAAAGCAAGCTGGATAAGAAGAAAACGTATACCAGTACGACCGTCTGGACGCCAACTCGGCCAAGAACCGTCGACGAACGTGACACGGGCGAAGACCAACACGGCTTTAGTCCCACTCGCCCCAGTCCTCGCCCTGTTTGCTGTCCGTGTGCGTCTCGGGCGTCAGGTCGGTGGGTTTAGCGATCGCGGGGGCCTCAGCTGTGGCCAGCTCCACGTCGTCGTCATCACCCCAGTCCAGCGAGTCGGCCTCGCCCTCTTCGTCGCCCTCCTTCAGCTTCAAGTCGGCCAGTGCGTCCGAGGCGATGGTCGCGTCCTTCACATTGGAGGACGTGCCGGAAGAACTTGACTCCTTGCGCTCGTCCAATTCAATCCAGCTCTCGCCGTCGCTGGAGGAGTTGCCAGCCCGGGGCTCGCCCGTGGCCGGCGTCGCCTCCGACGCCGTCTTGGCGCTACTGGCCGCGGGCTTCTCTTCCTCTTCGTCCTGCTTGGACTCGTCCTCAGCAAAGAGCGAGTGCTTGGTAGCGTCCTGCTCCTTGGGTGAGTCCACGTCCCAGCCGATCTCCTCTTCACTGTCGTTCAAAGCTGCACAAAAGCCACCGAACCCACCCAGATGAGCTCCCAGATCCAATCTAGCGACCCAGTTTCACCACAAGCCTGGGATCCAACGCACCGTGCTCCAGCAGGTCAGCGCCGCGCTTCTCCTGCGCCGCCAACAACGACGCCTTGTAGATGTAATGCGCCCAGAACACGTCGGCCTCCACCACGGACGGCACCAGCTCAGCGAACTTGGCGCCCACCGTGGGGTAGTGCTCCAGGACGTCCGCCTGAATGTCCGCCAGCTCCGCGGCGGACGTATTTTGCGTCCACTTCTGGAAGGTCTCGATGTCCAGCGGAGGGTCCACATACGTCTCCGAGTCCTCTTGCAGCGCCAGCAGACGGAACCGCCGCGCACTCAGCTCGTCCTCGTCCACGTCGTCGCCAGAGTCGTACACCGTGTCGCCCGTAAGTGTGCCCAGGAACTCGTCCGCCGAGTTGAGGAGCTTGGAGCCCATGGCTTCCAGTGATCCGAGACTTGAGCCAACGTTCAGCGATCCCAGCTTGCTGCCCACGGTGCTGCTCACCGAATTGAGCGAGCCCAACGCGCTGCCCATGTCGAAGGAGAACATGGACGACACGGTATCCGGCTTGGATTCACTGGCTTCTTCCGTGGCAGGCGCCTTGGCTTCAGTGTCGTCGTCGGTAGCGTCGGCAGTGTCCTTGTCCTTCTTCTCCACACTTGCGCGACGCTCTTGGATGGTCTGCTGCACCGACTTGGAGATCTCCGCCACGTCCTACGAGCGTAAGACAGTGGAATAGAGAACAACAGGGCGTCAGAGGTGTTGCCTTGGTGGTGTTTTGCCAGGATCTGCTGAGAAAGGCTGGGTTGTGTGTGCGTGTGTGTGGAGGGGGGTTACCTCCTGGACGATGGTGGAGAAGTCCTGTAAGTCGGCGCTCAGCGTGGTCATGGCCTCCGCCGACTGGGTCGCCATATAGAGCCCCATGTGGTATGACAGTATACAGCAAGAGAGCGTTAGCGACGTGCTTTGCAACAGCTTTGGTCGCTGGCGGATGGAAGAAACCCCCCGAGGTTGGCCTCGGGATGCAGGCCTTTACGCAGCGTCTGCCGCCGCCGCGAGAGCCAGGAGAAGACAGCGACCAGCAGAACCAGACAGCGCACCTTGTCCTTGATGGCGTTCACCACCGAGTAGAAGCTGAACGACATGGCGCTCTCCGCACGCAGCTCCAGACTTTCTTCCTTCCTTCCTCCTTTTACTCCCGTGCTTCCGTCGAGCCTTTTGGTTCTTCGGAAGGTGGCTTGACAGATGGACTTCCCGGAAGTCACCCGCGGCGGCAGCGGAAATTACCTCGCGCCCCGTGGAATCCGATGCGATCGCCTCTATCGGGTTTTGCGGGGAAAAGAGCATTTTGGCGCGCTTTTTATTGGATCTCCTCGGAGATCCAACGGTTTCGCTCCATTCCGAGATCTGCCAGCAGAAGACCGGCCAAGGAAGCTACTCGCCCCGAGAAGAGCATGGTGCTGACGATCCGCAAGCCCGCGCCCGAGTTCACGGCCGACGCCGTGATAGACGGCGAGTTCAAGACGGTGTCGCTGTCGGACTACAAGGGCAAGTACGTCGTGCTCTTCTTCTACCCCATGGACTTCACGTTCGTGTGCCCGACGGAGATCTGCGCCTTCAGCGACCGCGTGGACGAGTTCAAGGCGCTGAACACGGAGGTGCTGGCCTGCTCCGTGGACTCCAAGTTCTCTCATCTGGCGTGGATCAACACGCCGCGCAAGAAGGGCGGACTGGGCGCCATGAACATCCCGCTGCTGGCCGACGTGAACAAAGACTTGAGTACCAAGTACGAGGTGCTGGTGCAGGACGGTGGCGAGGTGGGGGTGGCCTTCCGCGGGCTCTTCATTATCGACAAGGAGGGCATCCTGCGTCAGATCACGATCAACGACCTGCCCATCGGCCGCAATGTGGACGAGGTGCTGCGTCTGGTTGAGGCCTTCCAGTTCCACGAGGAGCACGGCGACGTGTGCCCCGCCGGCTGGAAGAAGGGCAAGAAGAGCATGAAGGGCGACCCCAAGGGCTCGGTCGAGTACTTTGAGTCGCTGGAGGAGCCCTCCAAGAAGCGCAAGCTGAGCCAGTAGGCGGAGGAGCGGGGAAGCAGGCTGTCTGGCTAGAAGGTCGCGTTGAGCCCGATTGGCTCTGGTGCGCGCACGGACGAGAGCTCCGAGACAACGTATAATAAACCACGAAAGCCGTGCACGACAGCGCTGCTGCGGGAGCTGTGGCACCGGGCGCTTGTCCACGAGCATCATGGTGTCCGCGTAGAACTTCACGCGGGCAACAAGTGTTGATAGTTGGTCTAAAGCCTTGAAAAGCTGTGTTCATTCGTCGTACTGGCTGACTGCACGCTTCTCACGGCACCAGCGACCGCTAGGCAGCGGTACCACCAGCGATCCACTGCACGCCCCACTCGAGGTGCCTCATTGGAACAGAAGTAGCTTTTGATCAGCATTGGGACGTCGGCTTTGGTGTTGGCGAACGGCTCCAATGAGGCTTCCGTGTCCTCCGTGTCAATCCAGGGGACTTGGACTTTCCGCATCGTGGTCGCTTCGTTCTAGCGAAGGCAGTACGTCCTCCAAGCCCCGAAGATGAGGCCTTGCGTTGCAATATGCTCACGGATCCTCTCCGTAAGCTTGAGCGACGTCTGCGGACCAAGTTTCAGCCACAATCCGTAGACATCACGGCGCGACTGCGTGAGTAGATGCTCGACTCCAAAGCAGTGTTCCTTGTTTGTGCGCTCGAAGCTGCCGGCTGCGGCGCTCGATGCTGCGCGACTGGCACACTGTCGGCTTTTCTTGTCCTTGGCCACGATCAGATGCATCTGCTCCAGCTTCTTCTTGATTCTGCCGAGTTGCTTGGATCAAGCAGCGGGTCGCGGCGGAGCACTTGAACCGGCTGATCGACCCTGGTGCGCCTCGATGCATCCCGAAGTTACCATGAGATACCCAAGTACTGTCCTGGCCCTAGAAGACATGCCATATTCTGCTTCGGGTCGATGTTTGTGAACACGCTCACGCTCACCTGACACCGCGGAGTAGGCATTTCCGGATACCCGGACTCCGGGAGCCCGAGTGAGCAGGTGTTCGTTCTTCAGGTAGATGTTGCACACGGCGGAACCCAGAGCGAGAAGACTAGTTTACCACCGCCCGGACACTGGAGCTCTTCGAGTGCGGCTCATTCAGTCTGTGTGCTGGCACCGGTGCTGATGTCGACGCTAGTGCCGAAGCCACCGATACCAGGAGGAATGCCAGCGCAGTGCAACGGAACCATGCGTCGTCGGTGCGAGGCCGATGGGGATCCCGAGGTCACGTGCTGCGTTGCACATCTCATGGCCATCACCTGCACGACGAATCCGTTCCCGATCGAGACACTGCGGCGCCAGATCCAGCAGAGCGTGGGAGACCTGTGCGATCTGGAGTACGAGGCTTGGGCCGATTGTCCCACAGGTAGTGTTCAAGCATAGCACAATGGTGGCCTGGACGTGAGCTCTGGAGCTCTGGAGCTCTGGAAGGTCTGGTGGAAGGATCTGGTAACATTTGCTGGTTCATATTTGTGGCCTTCATGAATAGATAGATTGAGCAAGTGTGAGTGACTCCACAGCGCATCACTAATGTCTCTAGGCCAGCATAGGCGGCGTGCCGGCCTCGCGCTCAAGACGCTGGACGGTCTCGAGCAGCCACTCGAACCGATGCTGCGTTGCGATACGCTTGAGCAGCCGGAGGGTCTTGACAAGTTCCTCGCGCACGCCAGGCAGCAGCGCGTAGGTGCCGGAGCACGGGCAGTACTGTCGCATCTTGTGCTCCGCCGGGAGATGACACTTGAGACAGTAGAGGTCCTGGAGCTGGTAAGCTACCGACTGCGCCTGCACCATCTCCACGAGCCGCATCTCAAACGCCGTCTTATCGTACAACGCAAAGCAGCGTGGGCAATGCCACGCCGACGTGGCGTCCGTGTCGTCGGCGTCCTCCTCCTCGCCGTCATTGGCACTAGAAGATGTGCCCTTGAAGAGCTGCGGGTCGCGACACAAATCCACAGAGCGGCAGAGGTTGCAGCAGAGACAAATGACGTCGTTCACCGTGAAGGACAAGGACGGGTTGCGGAACTGTGCCTCGTCCGCGAACTCGCTCGTGCGCAGGAGCTTGAGCAAGGTGCGCTTCATCTTGCTCACTTGCGCCTCCACGGACGGGTCCAGCACAAACACAGCGCTCACGAACTTGACCAGCTCCAGCGCCGGGTGCTCCAATGCCAAGTGAGACCCGGCGAACACGGGGAAGCTGCCACGGTCTAGATTGTACGTCAAGATCTCTGGCACGATCCGCAGCAGCTTCTCCGAGAAGTAGGACGCTACCAACCGCTGCGAATACTTGGCCAGCGGACTCAACTGCTTCTCTGACTCGTCAAGAGGCTCCTCTTCCGCGTCGTCCGCCTCCAGCACCTTGTCTTTGCCGTCCTTCTCGCGTTGTAGCTCGCGAATCTGGAACTCGGCGCGCCGACGGATGAACTGTCCTACGAGGATGAGAAAATACTCGTCGATCCCGGTGGGTAGGTAGTTGGCGATGTTCCAGTGAGACACGATCTCCAGCGGCTTGGCGTCCGTCTCGGTCTCTCCCGCGGTCTGTTCCTTCTCAGCTTCCTCGTCGCGGTTTGCAGCCTCTTCCTCGTTCTTGAGCAAGATGCAGCCGTAGTTTTCCGCGTCCAGGAAGAAGAGATGAGCAAAGTACTTTTTGGGAGTAAAGTTGAGTACCTGGAAGAGCTCGTTGGACAGCACGGTTTGCAGCACGAACTGCAAGTACGTCTGCGCGTCGCGCACAGAGTGCTTCTTGGTGCACACAATGATTTTGCTGAAGTCTGCGTACACGATCTGCGAACCCAGACGCCGGAACTCGGCCAGCAGCTGCAAGAACAGCTTCTCCATCAGCCTCTTCACCATGGTCTGTAGCGCCGGGTCGAAGCACAGCGATCTGGGCGAGCACAACCAGCGGTAGAACTGTTGCAGCACGTGATCGGCAAACTTGTTGCGGCTCGCCAGAAAGTCCTTAAACAGCGTCGTCACCAGCACGCGCAGCAGACGGAAGGCTTCGTGGCAGCTCTCTTCCGCGTCACCCTCCACCGCTGCTGCTGCTGCTGCTGCTGCCGTCGCCGTTGCACTCCCAGAGCCGCCGCTCTCGCCGCTGTTCTCAAAGTCGATTTCCATCTGGTGCGCGACACCAAGACCTTCGATGCTGTGGATCTGTGAGGCCACAAGGATGGCATTCACCGCCAAACCGTCAAGCTCCAGCTCTACGCACACGTCCACGAAGGAGCCCTTCTCACACACCACGGCTGACGTGTCCATACAGTTCTGCGTGCTGTTGCCGCTCTTCTGCGCCGAGCCCAGCAGTGACTGACTAAAGAGCTGCTGGAACTGCTGCTCTTGCTCCTTGCCACCCAAATCAGGCAGCGATGTGGGTGAGTGCCACCACAAGTGCTTGTGCTTGCTCAGGATGCGCGAGTAGAGTGTGTCCAGGATGGCAATGGAGTGGTCACCCGTGAAGTTCCCCACAGGCAAATGCGCGTACCGAGCGCAATCCAGCACGTCCGAGTAGTACTGAGTCATCTCGAAGCACCGCGTGAGCATCTTCTCGCCCATGAGCTTGCGCCACGTGAGTGCTGGGAACAAAGTGTCTTCCTCATTCCACGGCAGCATGGCGATGGGGAAGCTGTGCAGTCCCTGCATCTTCTCGCGCAGTCGCTTGCTGGATGGGATGCATGTCTGTGCGATCACGATGGTGGGCTTGGGCGCCAGCTGCTTGTTAGACGCCAGACGCGCCAACGTGGCGTTCACGCCCGAGAATGCGTCTTGCACCGTCTTGACGACGTGCGTCTTGAACACGCAGCTGTGGATGGCCGGACTGCTGCCGTCCTCCTGCGAGTCCTGTAGCAACTGATCGAAGAATTGCTTCAAGTCCGAACCACGTGACTTGACGTTCGAGAAGGGGTCCACGTACCACACGTCCGCGTCGCCCTCGCACACCTCGCTACTGCCCACGCTGTCACCGTTCACGTCTTCCCCTTCCTTCAGCACCACCAAGCTGATAATCGCGCGCTTCTTCTGCTGCGCAAAGTAGAGCAGCACGCGACGCATGAGCGAGCTCGGCGGGCCAGACGGAGTACCGTCTTGCAGCGTTGAGCGCTGCACGTCCATGAGATAGGGTGCTTGAGCCGTGGACTGGAACTGCAGGTCGCTCAGCTCGTACTCCTGGTTCGTGCTGGAATGGTGCGGGTTCACCACCTTCACCACGCAGCCCAAGGCGCACACTGCGCGCGTCAGAGCCGACACCTGCAGCTCGTACACACCCTTCACCACGGGGTCGCTCAGGATGTGGTTCATCTCCTTGTGGTGTTGCTGGTACTGCTGCTCGCTCAAGCGGATCTCCAGCACGGAATGCGGTTTAGAGGACAAGTGCGGCACGACCCGGAGCACACGACGCGACACAAGAGGCAGATCCAGAAGCGCTCCAGCGTCTGCCTCGTCGCACATGAGGTAGAACACGCGCGGCATCTTGAGTGTGATGCGCTGCAGCATCTGCGATCGAGCCGTGAGCACCCAGCACGTGAAGAGGCCACCTTGCTCCTGCTGAATCTCCACGATCTGCCAGTACTCGCGCTGCAAGGCACTGGTCGTATTAAACACAAAGTTCTCCATGCCAATGCCGTTCCCGCGCGCAGTGGTCGCCGTGTTCGTCGGACCGCTGTTGAACCGTTTGGCGCTGTTGCCACCGCCGTTCAATATCCCGAAGCCAGTGCCACTGTCAAACCCACGCGCACGCTCTTCCCTCTCACGCCGCCGCTTGCCCAGCAGCTTTTTCCACTTCTTCTTGCGGTTTTTGAGCCACTCCTGGAATGGCACTTCTCCGAGTTTCACCTTCGCTGTAGGCACTTCTCCCTCCGCATTGACGTCCAGGGCGTCGCTATCATTATCTATCTCCTCGATGGAGCTTCGGTCGTCGCTACCATCGTCGCCTCGCTTTGCTGCCTTTTTCTGCTTCAAGATGCGTATCTTGTCGCCAGACGCGCCCTGTTGCTTGCCCTTCATGAGGTCTTCCATGTCGATGAGCTGCGCGACGTAATCACCCTTGGCGTCTCCTTTGGCAGCAATTTTGAAGAACTGTTTCATGCTGCCCTGCTGGTGCTTGGCGTTCTTCTCACGCACTTGCTTTCGCATCCAGTCCGGCAGCTCAATGCGCGGCACGGGATTCTTGATGTTCTGGAACGCGGCCGGGAGTGAGATGATCTTTTGCACGGTCGAACCGAAGCGGACGCGGTAGTAGTCCCAGTCTAGGATCGCGCGGACGTCAAAGTCCTGCAGATGCGGCTCCTTGAGCCACTTCTTGAGGAAGTGGCGCTTCACCGCCTCTTCCGTCGAGAAGATGGCCGTCGGGATGGCGCGCTCCGTCACCTTCTCGCCGTACGGACGCGCCGCGATGATCATCTTGCACGTGAGCCCCTTGTCCTTGATCATCTCCTCGCCCAGAAACTCGCTCAAGCGCTTTGCAGTGGTGATGGACGTCGATTTCTGGCCCTCGTACTCGTCCAGCTTGCCAGACATGCTCTTGTTCTCCGTAATGAGCGCCATGAGCTCCTCGTCTTCCATGGACCTGCCGCGCGTGTCGATCACATCCAACCATCGGTTCGCGCATCTCGCCACAGACGCGTAGCACTGTTCCAAGCTCTCGCCGTGCAGGAAACACTCGAACACTTGCGATTGGAAAGCCTTGATCAGCTGCAACTCGCCACGGCGCTTGAGCTCAAATCCCTTGAGCTCTGCTAGCGAGCCGTCAAAGTTGAAGACGGCATAGCGCTTTTTCAGCAGCTTGCCCTCCTCCGTGGAAGCGGGAAGAACCATGGCCTTGTACGGACCGTCTACCTCGAAGTAGATGGAGCACTCTTGGTGCGTCTTGTACTTGCCCGTGGCCGGATCCAGCTCGTGGTACTGTGGGTTGGTGAACTTGGCGTGCGTGTCAGCGTTCAGCATTACGCACGGGTACGAGATGCTCCTCGAGCTGCCGTCCTTGAGCTTAAACGAGTACGTCTCCGGAAACGACGACGGCAAAATGGCCCAGATACCGTCGGTATCCAGCTCCAGTGGCCGCCCGATCTGCTCCACCAGCTCACGAGCGCCGGTGATAATGTTGGAGCCCGTGTGCGTAACAATACCAGCCATCTCCATCGAGTGCCAGCGCGCGCCCTTCCGCATCACGTACCCGTAGAAGGAGTTCAGGATACATTTGTGCGCCAGCTGCAGCGAGTCGTACACCAGGCACTTGTTTTGCGCTTCGATCTTGGCCAGCAGATCATTTGCTGCCGACGCTTGCGCCTGTTTTTTCTTCCACGTCTTGGTGAGCCCCTTGTACTCGTAGCGACGGTCTCGGAACGCGCGAACCGTGTTCACGTAGAACGGGTTCTCGCGCATACATACGGTCGCGGAGCGCTTCTCCTGCTCCGTGACCTTGGTCTTTTTGTACACACTGGAGCAGTAGCTCTTGAATCGCTGCTTCAGCAGTTGCTCCTGTCTGTCAGTGTGCAGCTGTCCGTAGGGGACAGCAGAGGGCCCTGGCGCATTGCTTTTGGTTCCTTTGCCCACACTGCTCCCACCACTCTTGCCTTGTTCTGGCGCGAAGTTCTCGTACTCGAGCTGTGTCTTGATGGAGAAATACTCGGGACGTGTGGCAGGGTAGAAGTCGCCACGCCACACCCAGTCCATGTCGCGCTGGCACGACTCGTCCTTGTTCTTGATCGCCGACTTGCCACACTCGGTGTTGTAGGCGCACGCAGCGCAGTCGGCTTCATTCACAATAGCGCAGGGCTGCAATCGATTGGTGAGGATAATGTTCGGATACATGGCAGCCACGTCAAGGTGGTAGATGAGCGGCTTCTCCTTCCGGTTAGGCCGCTCACGGAGGTCAGCGAGCTGGTCCACGATAGCCTGCTTCACCTCGTCGTAGTTGGCGACACTGTCCACTGGCACTTTCATCTCGACCTCAAGCGAGAAGTGCAAGTCTCGGTCCACGTTGTCAATCAGCTGCTGAAAAGCGCTCGGAACCAGCTGGAAGTCGTACGAGAAGTCAGCGCGAAACACACCCGACTCGAGACACTCGACGTGTCCGCCCACGTACGTCTCGCTCTCCACCAGGTGACCCTTGTAGAATTTCTCCTCCCGCGCCGAACTCTGCTTGTTGGGACAGATAATGTTGCCGCCAAAGGCCTCCACCATCAGCAGCGCTTCGCACAGCGTGCCAGATCCCTTGCGCAGCACATCTTCGCTGCCCAGAGGGATGATCGTGCACAGCGAGAACACGAACAGATGCACGTACTTGTCGTAGAGGTAGAAGGTGGCGACGGCATCGGATACCGAGTACGAAGCCATCTTCAACGGCTCGTCGCGGGCTAGCGCGACCATATCCTCAGCGTCCACCTCCACGGGGTCGTAGCCGAGTTTGTACTTGGTCACAGCCTTCAAGCCTTGGCTTCCCTGCGGTAGATACGAGTCGCGCTTGACCCAGCAGAACGCATCCATGTGGACGCTGGAGCGTCCACGGTACTCGCCACTGCGTTCGTCCAGTGAGACGCCGATCTCGTGCGCCATATTGATACCGTGGACGCCCGCACGCGCCTCAATGAAGGGCCAGTCGAAGAAGTCGCCGTTGTATGTGACGAAAATGTGTGGCTTTTCCTCCACCACGTGCTCAAAGAAGCGCTTGAGCAGCTGCTCCTCGTTCTCCTCGTTGAACACGATGAATGGGCCGGGGTAGTCCTCTTTGGGCGTGTACTCAAAGTCCTGGATCTCCTCCGAGACGAACTCGCGGTTCACAATGAGGTAACCCTGCCGGTCGATCATGTACGAGATCATGTAGATCTGATCCACTTGCGCGTCCGGGAACTTGAGCGGCGCCTTGGTACACTCGATATCAAAGGCGCACACCACGGGCTCAGCCTTGTCTACCATGTCCTTCTGTCTCCGGATGTCGGACGGCGAGTATGGGGCCGTGGGGTCGTACGCCACGTGGTACCACGCACCCACGCGGATGTCCAAGTCGATGGCCACACGCATGGGGTACGGCACATCGTACTCTCGAAGCTCCAGCAGCGCCGATTCGCTCTCGTCCGTGTTGGCTTTCCCGCTTTCGGGGCCTTCTCCACCAAAGAGCAGGTCGGCTTCCGTCACTTGCTCCCGAGCTTGGCCCTGCATCTCGTAAGCCTGGCGCGCCTGCTGTCGCTCTTTGTTGCGCGCCACGATGGGCGCCAGCTCCTGCTTGACCGCCACGAGGTCGGACACCGTGGTGAAGCTCAGTTTCACGTACAGCGCCTTGTTGCCGTTGAGGTGGTCGGCCATGTCGAGATCTTCGCGGAAGACGCGCTCCGCCTTGGCCACTAAGCCCTCGAACTTGCGGAGGCAGTAGGCCACCACCTCCTGCGAGCGGTTGGGTTCCGGCCGCACATACAGATATGGCTGGTAGATGACGCGTGTCTTGAAGGCCTTGCCGTCCTGCTCCAGGAAGTACAACTCCAGCCCGCTCACCTCGAACTTGCCCTCCGCCGGGTCGGGGAGCGTACAAGCGCGCAGGTTCAGCAGCCAGCCCAGCTTGGCGGCGTCCTCGTCGGCGCCTGCGGCTGCATCTGGCTGCTCCCGTCGCGCTTCTTCCTCTTGCTCCAGCAGCTGCGGCAGCAGGCGGAAGCCGAACTTCTCGTCCAGCTCGTCGCCTTTGCGCAGCGCGTACTGCTTGGCCTCCGTCATGCCGCGGCCGCCGCGCCGGGCCTGCGCGTTGGCGCGCGCGCCCTGCGAGTTGCGCGCCCATGCCGAGCCGCCGCCGGGCCTGCCGCCCGCAGCTCCGCGTCGGTACGGGTTGCGCTGCGAGCCGTTGCCGCCGTACTGGCTGCGTCGCTCCGCCATGCTGCCACCCGCGTCGTCGCTGCTGCTGTTGCGTGGCGGTTGCCGCCGGGGGAAATGGCGGGAATAGCTGTCCGAGCGCGGGAGACTCCCGTGGGACCTCCGCACTTGGGTTCTGTATTGGCTAGCGTCACATCGAGGAGGTCGTACATGGCTCAAAGGTAGTACACGACGGGGTGTACGAGGAGGAATGGCTCGAGCACGCTCGCCATGGCTGCTTGGAGCCCCCGGCGCCCTTGGTGGCCCGACGGGCTGGTGCCGCAATGGCGAGCTCGCCTTGAACGCCGTGCTCGAAGGCCGCACGCCAGGATTCTCTGCCTTCTCCAGCTCGGCGACAAGACCCATTTCTTGTGCCTGCTTGGACACCACCTCAACGGCAAGGTGGAGGCCGTTGCGACCGGCCCCGGCCCCTCCAAGGTCTGCAGGAGGCCCTGCTCGGGTGGCGAGGCCACGATGGCGTTCCTGCCTTCCATGCGCTTCGAAAGGTGCTCCAACTCTACGCGCGACGCGCTAGAGAGCGGCAAAAGCAGAAGCGAATCCCGGACCAACTGCACGGCGTTCGCACGCAGCTTCCCCCTAGAGCGCTCGAGACGAAAGCGTGAGCATGCTCACGCACATCTATCGACCCGAAGCAAAAGACAATGTCGTCTAGAGCTAGGACGGGACGTTGGCATCTCATGGCAGCTTAGGGGTGCATGGAGGCGAACGTATCGTACTTGCAACCCACCCAAGCCTCGTATTCCAGGTCGCACAGGCCTCCCACGCTCTGCTGGATCTGGCGCCGCAGTGTCTCGATCGGGAACGGGTTCGTCGTGCAGGTGATGGCCATGAGATGTACA
>JAADYK010000299.1:0-25147 GCA_023338225.1 Halophytophthora batemanensis
GTCCGAGTTCTCCACCACGGCCTGGGTGCCCTGTTCCAGACACTCGAGCACCATCGACAGGCGCAGCATGATGTGCTTGTTCACATCGTCCGCGCTCGTCTACACCAGCACGTTGAGCGCCTATTAGGCCAAGCAACGCAGGTTGCTCTTCGTTGAGTTGGGGTTGTTGCTCGTCTCCAGCAGCTAGTTAAAAAGCGTGTTGAAGTAGGGCGTCAACATGTGTGCGGCCGCAACCGACTCCTCGAAGGCATTGGCGATGTTGTGGATGACGTAGCATACGTTATGGAGGACGCGCGGCTCCTGGTTCAGGTCCTCCAGCAGCAGCTGCATGGGGCTGTTCAGCATCTCACCACTATAGAGCCGTAGTACAGCTCGCACATGCTGACCAGAGCCCCAGTGGTCGTATCGCGCACCAGAATGAAGTCGAACTTCATGCAGCCCATGAGGAAGCCCAGCGATCGGTGCACCAGCGGAGTGATATTGGCCGAGTCAGGTCCGTCCAGGATGGAGCCAACGACCAGAATGACCACCTCCTTCTGGTGCCACTGGGAGCTCTCGATGTTTGGTAAATAAAGTTCATGGTGAGCTCCAAGCAGGCATCGAGCACCACCTGCTCCACGAGCGCCAGACACGCGGCAGTCGCCATCCTCAGGTTCCATGAATCCTCGACCTGGTCATCCTCCTGTTGCTTTAGCGTCTCCATAAGCAGCGAGATGAGTGTGCCCAGCACCGTTTGAACGTAGTATGAGCAAGGCATAGTGTCCGTGCGGTCCTCCAGCTCGACCTAGTGCAGCTCCTTGATGAGGTCCAGCTCTACGTCGCACATGAACGACTAGAACCTGAGCGACTGCTGGCCCACCTCGTTCTAGTCGCTCGGGATGGCGTTGAACGCGAGCTTGCGCAGCGTCTCCAATGCTACTAGCAGTAGAGCACATTGAAGTTGACGACCAGTAAAGATTCATAATTGCTGACCGGGTAGTCGCTTTCACCCCACGTTTCAGCCTTGGAGTGTACAGCATGACCCCCGATGGCTACCACCACGAACATCGCCGCGGTAAGGGTGAGCACAGCAGCGTAGATTATAATCAGCAGCTTCTGCTGCAGTAATGCGCCGTAGCAGCCGATGGCGGAGAGCAGGGTCACTACAGCGCCAAGCAGCAGCGTGAACGCGAAGGTAGACGTGTCAATCCACGTGTAGTAGCCCTGTAACACTTCCGAGCAGCCGCAGCTCTTCACACGGTGGCTGATGTTCACCAGCAGACAACTAGCTACCATGAAGGCCATGTTCAGACACAGTAGCAGCACCTTGGCCACGTTGGCCATGCCGCCTATATTCGCCATGCCGTATCGAATCCTCTCCCCCATGACGGCAATAACGCTGCCAACTTTGCCCGTCGCGTCTTCCCGAATGCCACCAAGCGTGCGCTACAAGGAAGGTAAGAGAACTCTCGAGCGCGTCACGACATCCCTCCGCCTCTTATATCCCCACGCGCCTGCAGTGCAGTCTGGAGTTGGCAGCTTTTCGGCGATCCCAACTTGCGATCATTCTTCACTCCGGATGAAGAATTACGGTGTGGATCACACCATTTTCCCTGCTGGGAAAGGGCGCAGGCCATGTTGAAATGTTTCATTTTTCACACCATTGTTCACGCGTGCACTTTATGTTATGAACAGTTAATAACTATTGTTCACACGTCTGAGTTATTAACGTGTGAACAATGCGCGCCATCCCTAATCTCACACCATCCCGGATGCTCCTTGCCCAAATGGCGTGAAGAAGAGAAATCACGCATTCGCCAAGATGCCGCCGTCGTCGCTCAAGTGGGAGGCTTCACTCATGCCGCGCCAGGACGGTCGTCTGGCGGTGGTCACGGGTGCCAATGCTGGTCTGGGCTTCGCTACGGCACTGGGCCTGGCGCGCGCTGGCGCGCACGTGGTGCTGGCCTGTCGCGATGAGACGCGCGGCCTCGCGGCACAGCGCGAGATCCAGGACACGCTGGAGAAGGAGCGCGCTGCTGGCGATGCGACGTCGGACACCGGGGTGGCCCAGTACATGGCTCTAGACGTGGGCGATCTGCACAGCGTGCGGGCTTTCGTGACGGCGTTCGAGACGGCGTTCCCGGGTCGACGCCTGGACGTGCTGGTACTTAATGCCGGCGTGAAAGCTGTCCGATACAGCGAGACGGTGGACGGCTTCGAGCAACAGTTCGGCGTGAATCATCTGGGTCACTTTGCACTGGCCGCGCTGCTCTTCCCGGCGCTTAAACAAGAATCACCGGGTTTAGAGCCTCGTCCAGCGCGTGTGGTGAGCATTAGCAGCATCTCGCATCATGGGAGTACGCTAGACATGAAGCACTTGAGCGTCTCACCCGACAAGTACGACGCCATGAACGCCTACCGCGCTTCCAAGCTGGCCAATTTGCTCTTCGCCTATGAGCTGCAGCGCCGTCTGGAGAAGGCTGGACTGGCGTCAAGCCGTATCGAGTCTGTCGTGTGTCACCCGGGCGTGACCGAGAGCAATTTACTGCCGAACCTCGCGAACAGCTACGACTCTCCTCTGATCCGCGCCGTCATCAGCTTCGTGCATTGGTTGCCGTGGGCACAGAGCAACGCCCAGGGCGCTCTTAACGTGCTCTGCGCCGCCACAGACCCCAGTGTTCATGGTGGCGAGTACATTGGTCCACATGGACTAGGTGAGTTCTACGGTTGGCCTCGAATCGTTCGCTCCAGCGAGCAGAGCATGTCGCAGGACGATGCTCGTCAGCTCTGGGAGGCCAGCGAGAAGCTCACGGGAGTCCTCTTCCCTGTGGAGGCCTAAACTGGTGTGATATCAAGGCCTACTGACAAGTGGATGGAATACACACGATGCGTTATCCGTTCTTCATCTGGGCTGAACATCATGTCACTACGTATGAAACTCCTCAGTCAGAACAGCTTTACAGCTCGTACTTGTGTCGCTTGGTAGTGACGTTGACGGGGTCGTTCACTCCAGCATTTCGCCTTGAAGCATCGGTTTGATGGCCGAAGTGAAGTATGGGGCCACGCCTGTGCGACCACGCACAGCAGCCAGAGCTCCCTCGTACACGCTGCCGTCAGAGCGTCCAACTGACGAGTTCAGCATCATGTCTGTGAGCTGGAAGGCGTCCACAAGCGCCACGGCGTCGATACGCACGCGTGCACAGGCCTCCAGGACTCGTGCATGCACGAGGTCGCACTGGTGAGGTGTCATGAACCGCTGCTTGAGGAAGAAGGCAGCACCACGGTCCAGCTCCTGATATACGTAGAGTTGGCAGAGTGCCTCCAGCGCCGGCACGAGCGTGGCACCCTCGCTGTTCTGTGAGGTCTTAAGCTCCTCGAGATGCTGGATGAAGGCCGTGGCCACGTTGTAGAACACGTGCACGCGCGCCACTTCCACGAGATCCACTTGGCATGCGTTCATGCGCTCGTGCTCATTCTTGCCTGGAGCTGCTGCCAGCTTGCTGGCAACCTGGAGCACCTGCTGACCAGCGTACAGCTCCAGCGCGTCACGGAGTACTGCCACGTTGGTGAGGTCACCAGAGCTCTCCACACCCCACTGTCGTCCAGACGATATACGTGTCTCCTTCTCCAGATACTGCACCGATCCCGCCAGCTCCTCGCCTCGCTGCAGTTTCTCCACGGAGCGCATGAGGTAGTGCGCTGTCTGCTGCGCCATGACCGTGTTATCGCCCTCGAACGTCACCATGACTGAGAAGTCCGCCAGCAGTTCTCCCAATCCTGTGTATGAGCTGTACCCATTGCCTCCACAGCTCTGTCGACAAGCGTCAATACCCTGCTGGACGTCCCAGGTGCAAAAGGCCTTGAAACCAGCCATGGTGCCGTGAATATCAGCCAACAGCGCCTCCGAGATATCGCTCCCTTGCTGGTCAAACTCCTGCAGCAAGCGCGAAATGTGTCTGGTCTGAAGGCGGTACGCATACGCCTGAGCCAACAGCGGCATGAGACGCATCTGATGCGTTTGGTAGTCCAATAGCCGCGTCTCCGGGTGCGAATCCGCTGGATTCACTTGCACTCCTTGACGTCGCACAGCCCCGTAACGCACGGCGATGGTCAGCGCCTTCTCCAGGATCCCCACGGACAGCGTCACGATCTTACCGCGGTTCACGAGCAGCGCAGCGTACGCCAGTTGTTTTTTATGCTGCGTTTGCGAGAAGACGCCGTCACGGGAGACCTGGGCATAACGGCACAGCATATTGGCTCGCGGGATCCGTACGTGGTCAAACTGGATCCAGCCGTTGTCTACGCCTTGTAGCCCCATCTTGGAGCCCATATCGCCCACCCGGATGCCTGGAAGCGGCTCGTGCGTCTCCAGATCGCGTAGAGGCACCAGGAAGCTCTGCACGCCGTGATCCTTGCCGTCCTGGAGCTCCAGTCGTGCAAAGCAGACCGTGTGCGTGGCTGTCTGTCCGGCACCGCCGATCCACCACTTCGTGGCTGTGTCTGTGGGTGTATGGATGACAAACTCGTCCGTGTGGCGGTCAAAGGTGGCCGTAGTCTCGAAGCCGCGTGTGTTACTGCCGTGACCGAGCTCTGTCATGCCGTAGCAGCCAAAGAGCTCCAGTAGCAGCGTAGGCGCCATCCACTCGTCCTGCTGCTGCTGGTCGCCTTGACCCATGATGGCACCCAGGAAGAGCGCAAAATGCACGCCGTTGCGCGTCCAGAGCGGCAGATCCAGCACGCCGGCAACGTCCGCCAGTGTGTCGCGCTTGGCCATGTCGCCGCCGTGCGTCATGAACAGCTCATACAGGCGACGCATACGCAGTAACGTGCGCTCACGGCGCTGCGCCAGCGTCAGATCGAAGGCACCAAAAGTGTCCGTGAACTCGGCGTGTTGCTCCAGCAGCGCCATGGCCTCGCGACGTAGCGCCGACTGTGTGGCGCCGCCGAAGATGAAGTCGGCCATGACTCGAGGCGAGAAGCTGGCGCGTTGACGCTCCGTCTCCAGCTCACGCACAGCTAGTGGGCGTGTGGACGCCGCACAAGGCTCCAGCTGCCGTGCGAGCGCTGCCAGACGGCGCGTGGGGCCAGCGCCCGTACGCCGATCTTCTTCAGCCATGAGCAAAGCGAGAATGCAAGAAGAGAAGCAGAGCTTGCGACGCGAGTTGAAGGGACTAGAAGACCGCGGGAGGCGCTACGGCGGAGATGCAGGGATGGCGCACACGATTCGACGGGAGGTGAGCGCCTGGCGCGCGCGTGGTTCTCGCTACGCAGAGAGGAACGCGTCTTGGGCTGATGCGGCAACTTTCTTCCGCCTCTGACGTGAAGTGAGGCCGGGATGGATGTCATCGCGAAAGCCCTGTTCAAGTTGAGGCGAGGACTTGTAGTGGTATCGGAGGGGTATAAACAGATACAGGGATTCTTCTTGGCAAGTTGCGTCAGAAAACGGGGGGACGACGGCAGTGCGGGCTTCAATGACCAAGTTTGGGAGGCACTTCACGCCCGCATCTACTTTTGCACTCACGTGGACGCGACCTTGGAAGAGCAAGCGTCCGACGGAAGAAGAGCGATGCAGATGCAGGCGTAGCTAGCGCCACGCCCACGGAGGTGCCCGGGCTGGCCACGCCATCTAATGCGGACAGCAGTAGTCTTCCCATCCTTGAAGCCCGCGCCCTGGTCCAGCGGTTCAAGCACAACAACGGACTTCAACCTCGTCACCATGGCACTTGCCCTCCATTTCCGGCGCCTTCCTTACATCCACGCTTGTACACGCGCAGGCAGGCGCTCGCTCTCACTGGATGGCGACGCGCCATCGAGTAGTGGGAGCGCCTTGGAGCTCACTGTGTCGTCGTCGCGGCCGTCCTGCAGCTCCAGCCGTCGCATGTCCACGACGATATTGAGCTTCTTGCTGGCCGGGACCAGCTTGTGGCTGCGCCCCGGCTTATCTGGAAGCGCGGAGGTAGACGTGGACACGCCCAGACGACCCTTTGTTCGCTTTGAAGCCTTTTTCTTGCCTATCATGGACGTTAGTCGCGACAAGGACTGACTGCTGGCAAGTGCCTGTGTCGCAGCGTCAGCTCTTGCGGCGGCTAACACTACGGGGTTGCAGAAGTTCTGCTCCCATTGGCGCACACTGATGCGCTGGCCCGTGACAAGGCCCTTGCCAGCCACTACAGCCTCGGCGGAGCCATTCGTGGTCGCCACCGAGGCGTGGCATGGCTGCGTCGGTAACGCGGGCTTGGCGGACAATGGCCGTTTGCGCATGATTGGAGTTGGCGTGGAGCGAGGCTCGCGGGCGGAGCGCAGTGGCCGCGAGTCTACGAGCAATTAGAGGAGTCACGAGTTAGAACTACATGTAGAGCGCCAGGGTAAAGCGCCAGCGTCCAGTGGAAGCAGATCGATGCGATGCTCACCGAGTTCTTCTTGGAAGTGCTGGTGTGCGGGCTTGACTGCGGTTGCTGGATGAAGCAGCGGGAGACAGTGAGCAGTGACATCTACACACAGCGCAATGTACGCATGGGGTGTTCTAGAACTACCTCTTTGCGGAGGACTGGCGGTTGCAGGCTTGCCGTTGCAGTGCAAACTCGGGCTCCGCGTGGTGGACGTCTCTCGACGCAACAGCTTCAGCCGCGCAAAATCCTCGATCGTTTTCTTGCCCAGCAGCTTCTGCTGCGCTTTGCGCATCTGTAGACACGCGCGCGTTTCTGACGATTGTTGTTGCTGCCGCTGCTCGCGCTGCTGCGCGAGTACTGCTGTGTGGAGCTGGAAGCCGCCTGACGCTTTGCACAAGGAGACACGCAGACGGTTGGCTTTACTATGAACTGCGTCGCTAGGACGCCGCCATAGACCCGCGCACGCGCGGCAGCCGCTCACTTGTGGACGTAGAACTCGTCCTGCACTTACCGTCGCCGCTGCGGGACTTGTCCTCCGTGCGGCTGGCGCGCTGCGTCCTCCCGCCGGTCGTCGCCTCCCTCGACGCAAGTTGCCGCTCCATGCTACGCCTCGATATATCCCAAAGTTACCACGAGATACCAACGTGCCATCCTGGCCCTAGAAGACATGCCGTTTATTTTATTTCGGGTCGATGGCTAGTGAACAAGCTCACATGCAATGAACACCGTGGAGTAGGCATCTCCGGGCACCCGGACTCCAGCAGCCCGACTGACCAGGTGTTCGTTCTTAGGGTAGATGCTGCGCGCGGCGTTCACATCGAGGTCGAGTATCAGGCTGCAGTGCGAGCACGAAAAGACCTTGCTGGTGATGCTGCGGTTGGTTCTCCCACAGCACGAGTATGCCTTCGTCGTGTAGTACTTTCATGCTGGAACCACGACTTGCCCTTGGCTCACCTACCGCACCAATCAATCTCCCGTCGGGAGAAGAACTCGGGAAATGAACGGGGGAGTGGAGCGAGGAGGTCTTGTCAGGTGCTTGGGTGTGGAGACGCAGAAATAGGTCGGCAGTAGCCCGCAACGCTGGGAATGCAGTGAATAGCGACCATGGAGTGGGAAGCCGACTACGAGAAACCCGGAGTGGGCGAGATGAAGGTGCAGGCCAGGCCGGACACTCGACTAAGTGCGAGTAGAGACGGGCAGCGTACCGTTCAGGTCGGTAGTGATACGATTTCGAGCTGAAACACATTGTCCAATCACAACAGTCCATCTGTCACGTACTGACACTTTTCGGCGAATCATAGATGAGAAAGGCATCTGCATACTAGTATTTACGACCGAAGGATTCCCTGCCCATCCGCTCGTCCACTCTTGGTCCGCTCGTCCACTGTTGGTCCACTCCGCCGTCCGCTCTGCATCCAAGGGCGAGAACTCGCCACAGTCGAGAAACAGAAGCTCCAAGGCGCAAGCAAGGTCCAAGGTCCAAGGTCCAAGCTCTGAGCCACGTCTTGGCACGGAGGGGAAAGCCAAAGCCAAGCCAAGCCAAGCGCTCTACACGCCGCGGGCCACCTGTGGCCATGAACCCGTCCTATCCGGGGTCCTCGGGCGACCGCCACGGGCCTCCAAATATGAGCTCGGCCACAAGCGCTGGACTGGGCGCCAACAAGGGCGTCCCCCAGCAGCAGCAGCAGCAACAGCAGCAGCAGCACGGATACCATCCGCAACCGTCGCTAACGCAGCTCCACCACGGTGGTGGCATCCACCCTCTGCATGGCGGGGGTGGCGCCGTACAGGGCGGTAGCCAGCAGCACGGCATGATGCACGCGGGCCCGCCGCCACTACCGCCTCCACCGCTCTCTAGCTCGCTGGGCGGCCAGAACGGACCCCCTACGTCACGTTCGCCGCACCATACGCTTCCCGGCTCCATCCTGCATCCTCCGCGCGGATCTCTGGGCGGAGGAAGCCAGGGGGGTCCGCCTTCAGTGCTGGGGAAGCCCTCGGGCAGCCAGACGGGCACGTCTAGTGCTGGCAGCGTGATGCTGGGCCACCCTGTGCGTATGGCGCAGGGGGGTATGAGCCAAAGTATGGGAAACCCACAGCAGTCCATGACAGCCACGTCGGGTGCGCTCAAGCCGCCTAGTCAGGGCTACAATGTACGGCCCCAGTCCCCGCCTCAGCGACGTAACGACGGCCAGCAGCAGCAACAACAGCCGCAACAGGGAGTCCAGCAAGTGCCGATGCAGCAGCAGCAGTTCGGACTGGATGGTCGTATGATCCCGAACGACGGCACGAATGACGGCGACTACTACTCGCAGCAAGCCATGGCAGCTCAACCACGTCACCGTGAACTCCGGGTGGAAGACGCGTTGCTGTATCTGGACCAGGTGAAGCAGCAGTTCGGCGACCATCCCGACATCTACAATCAGTTCCTGGACGTCATGAAGGACTTTAAGGCACAGGCCATCGACACGCCGGGCGTCATCATGCGCGTCTCGACGCTCTTCCGTGGCTATCCGAATCTCATTCTGGGCTTCAACACCTTCCTACCTCCTGGCTACAAGATCCGTCCCGATATGTCCCTGGAAATGATCAACCAACTCTCAGGACGTCCAGGAGGCAACGGAGCGCCCCAAACCATGTACGCCACTGTGGGGGGACCGCAACAGCCACCGTCCAGCGCCAGTATGACGCAACGTCCTCCTCCCGTGACCATCCCACCACCACCGTATTCCCCACCAGAGATGACGCAGCACCACAAACAGCCGACGCCGTCACGTCAGCCGCTGGCGCCAGCGCCATCAGGCCAAGGAAAGAGCGGTGGGAAGCCCAAGAAGCAGCATCAAGCGACTCCTGGAGGTGGCAATGCCGCGTCACGCAGCTCCACGAACCCCGTGGAGTTCGACCACGCTATCCACTACGTGACCACCATTAAGCAGCGCTTCGCGGACGAGCCGGAGACGTACAAGGAGTTCCTGGCTATCTTGCACACGTACCAGAAGGAGCAACGCTCCATCCGCCAGGTGCTGGACCAGGTCTCGCATCTCTTCCGAGACCACCCAGATCTCTTGCGGGAGTTCACCTTCTTCTTGCCTGATGCAGTGCAGGAGCAAGCCAAAGAGAGACTGAACCGTGCCGCTGAGAAGGCTCAACAACGCAAGGATCAGATGGCGCAGAAGGCCAACAAGTACGCGTCCATGCCGACTCTGAGCGGCTACCAGACGCAACAAGGCGTACCCTCGGCTGGAGGACGTCGGATGGACGTAGACTCGCCCTCGAGCGCTGCAATAAAGACGGGAAGATCGGTGATGGAGGACGATGAGGCGATGTACCGTGTTGGCAAGGTGCGAGGCAAAGGGGAAGGATACAAGGACGAACACCGTGGACTAAGCGCCAAGACCATCGAGCGACGCGAAAAGGAGCGAGAGCGAGAGCGTAACCGCGCACAGTTCCAGCAGAAGCGCGCCAAGCGCCGACCTTACGACGCTCGAGAGAGACGTGCGTACGTGGCTCTGTCGGACGTGCTGCTGGACAAGGAAGAGTGGGGCATTTTCGAGAAGATCAAGAAAATCCTGCCATCGCGTGACAACTGGCGCGAGTTCCTGAAATGCCTCGAGCTCTACAGCCAAGAGGTACTGGACCGCAACGAGATGCTGTCGCTCATCAAGAACCTCTTTGGCCGCCACACGGAGCTCGTGGACGAGTTCGACCACCTGCTGGGGTCGCACGGCGCGCAGAAGACGCCCAAGGAGATCTGGCCCTTCATTCCGCTGGCTGAGACGGATCTCTCGCAGTGTCGACGTGCTACGCCGTCGTACCGTGGTCTACCGGCGAGCTACCCGGTGCCGCCGTGCTCGTCACGTTCGGCGCTGGAGAAGGCGGTGTGCAATGACGCGTGGGTGTCTGTGCCCACGGGCAGTGAGGATTTTTCCTTCAAGAGTATGCGCAAAAACCAGTACGAGGAGGCGTTGTTCAAGTGTGAGGACGAGCGCTTCGAGATCGACATGGTGATTGAGGCTAACGCATCCACGATCAGCATTCTAGAGCCGCTGGCACACGAGATTGAGGTGCTTAAGAGCAGTCAGGAGGGCGGTGAGGACGATAAGCTGTGGAACTACGTGGTGGACAAGGGCACCTTTCGTGTGACGCACCTGAACGCCATCACGCGCATCTATGGCGATGCTGGCGCGCAGATCCTGGATCTCCTGCGCAAGTACCCGGCCGGTGCGATCCCCGTGATTCTGAAACGACTGAAGCAGAAGGACGAGGAGTGGCGTCGTGCACGTGAAGATCTGAATCGCCAGTGGAAAGAGGTGAACGAGAAGAACTACCACAAGTCACTGGACCACTCGAGTTTCTACTTCAAGCAGAAAGACAAGAAGCAGACGAGCATGAAGATGATGATGCAGGAGGCCAAGAAGAAGCTGGAAGCGGACGAGAAGCGCGCCGAGGATGCTAAGACGGACGCTGCTACCACTGGTGTCGCTGACGTGAGCTCTTCACCGTCCACAGTCTCAGCGACGGCCGTGGTGATCGCCAAGGCTCCACCGCAAGCATCGGACATTGCCAATGCGCTCAAGAAGGAAAAGGAGCAGTCAGTGGAAGGGAAGCCGCCCGTGGCTCCGACTGCTGGCGGAAAATTGTCGATTTCGACGCCTTCACCAGCGTCTACACCGTCCTGGAAGCCGCACTTTGCGTACAAGATGACGTCTGTACAGATCCACAAAGAGGCGTTCGGCTTGCTCTCGTACGCGGCGGAGAAGAATTTGAGCGTGGCCGACAAGGAGAAGATCTCGAAGGTCTGGCAGAGCTTCTTCTTCCCGTTCTTCCACCTGGAAGAGGAGTGGCTCGTGCGTAAACCCAAGCGCACGACGCTCACGCTGGAAAAGGCCAAGATGCTGCGGGTGGGCACCGAGGTGAACACGGAACTGGGCGAGGGCACGGTGCAGTTCTTCAACCAAGAAAAGGGCTACTTCGTGGTGAACCTCACGGCTGTGGGAGCCCAGGCTTATCTCCAGCCTGGAGCCATCACGATCCAGGAAGCTGCAGGCTATCCACCAGGTCTGCCGGTGCTGGACGACCGTCAAGACGCAGCCAAGACGGAGGCAGCCATCAAGTCGCGGTTCTACGGCAGTCAGCACGCGTACGCCTTCTTGCGACTGTATCAGATGCTGCACAACCGACTGGAGCGTGCTTTCGATCTGTGTGAGAAGGCCAAGCGGAACCGCAACCGTCGGACGGTGAATCCAGCGGCTCGGGCGCTGGCACATGCGCGTCACTCGCTGGCTGCGTCGGCCAAGGAGAAGACGGGCGACTATCAAGCCTTCCTCTCGAAGGTCTACGCGCTCATTGACGGGTCGGTAGACAACACCAAATACGAGGACACGTGTCGCAGCCTCATGGGGTCCACGTCCTACTTCCTCTTCACGATGGACAAGCTCGTGACTCTCGTGCTCAAGCAGATGCAGCACCTGGCCAACGACGACACATGCCAGGAACTCATCAAGCTCTTCAACCAGCAGCAGAGCGCGCAGGCCGACACGTCGGCGGACCCTGCGGCCAGCGAGGCAGAGGCGGCCGCCTACCTCAACAAGACCAAGTCCATCTTTGAAGGGGAAGGCGCCTTCCGCATCGAGTTCAACCCAGGTGTGCTACGTCAGACGCCGCTGGAGGCGCGCGGAGGCACCACACCATCGGGCGCAGCTGTAGAGAACTTCAAGATCTGGGCGCCGTCACCGCGCGTGAAGCCACAGGAGCCCAGTAAGTGGCTCATTGAGCCGGAGCTGGCCATCGAGTACTTAGGTTCCATGGATGAGGACGCAGACGACGATGATGACGACGACGAGTCTCCGAGCGCTACGCCGCTAGACACGCCGTCGGCTACGCCCATGTTTGGTTCACCAGCTCACGATGATGACGGGGACGAGCACATGGAGGACGTGTCGTCCGGTGCGAAGAGCGACGATGCGGCTAAATCGGAAGGTGACGCGGCGTCCGCGACGGCCACTCCAGTGTCGGACGAGCGTGCGAGCGCGATGGAACAGAGTGACAGTGCCGCCGCGTCGTCGGACGCCGATGATGCAGAGCACACGGCGAAAACAGCCATGGAGAACGCGACGCTGCTGAAGAAGCGCGCACGTGACTCGTCTGAAGAGGACAGCACGGCGTCCCCAATGATATCAGCAGCGTTTGTGGCGTCCTCCGCGTCGCCTGCAGTGCCCAAGAAGAAGGCTAAGACGTCGGAGGGGAGCAACGAATCGGAGCACGCTGCGGGCAACAAGTCGGAGGAGGGCGAAGCGTCTCAGGACGAAGATGAGCCCATGGGCAGCCACGAGGACAGTAAGGATGACGTGGTGCCGGAGTCGCAGGACGACCCGATGACTGGGGCCGAAAACTCAGCGGGGGACGTCGTCGCGGCGACAGCAATCGCTTCTGTGGAGGAAAAGGAGGACAAGCCCACGCCCAAGTCGGCGTCGGCTCCAGAGGTGAAGCAAGAAGTGAAGCAAGAGAAACCTCAGAGTGAGTCTACGCAGAAGGACCATGAAGACAGCAAGGATGAAGAGGAAGGCGAGGCGGCCGAGCGCAAAGAGCTGCGGGTTGAAAAGACAGCGGGGACTGCTACTACCACCGCCTCCGACGCTGCGAAGTCGAAGACGCAGACGTCTGCATCGTCCTCTTCAACGCTTGCATCGCCTGCAAAGGTGAAGGAAAGCGAGCGTGATGGCAGCAAGAGCACGACGTCCGCCACCATCTCCAGCCCATCAAAGAGCAACCCAGCGGCTGGTTCGTCCTCAACGTCCACGCCTGCCAGCAAGCCGGGTGTGCCAGAAGCGTCAACAGTAGTGAAGAGCGAGGAGGTCCCGAAGAAGGACTGAGTGGCGCAAGGTGAAGACATCAGGTGAGGAAGAGAGACTGACGCATTGGGAGTGATGATACGAGAGAGGACGAGCAGAGCACGAGAGTTGGTGATGATCCTCCACGGCGACGCTGGATCGCAGATCGGTATCGGTATATAATTGCATGTACCACTTTGTTGCCTTGCACGGAAGGGCCGTGGCGTGTATGTGCGTGGGCGTACTGTACTGTTGTGTGACTGGGGATCTCTGTCGTAGGTCTTACTTACACGCTTGGATGGTAGGGCTGGTAGCGTTCACATGATTGTGACTCACTCGTTCTGAATGGTATCGTATCCCCGGTATCGCGGTAGCAGAGGCAGCGTTCTGGCTCCACAAGCACCAGACACGGGAGTGCAACGCTATCAGTACGGCGTAGTGTTGTTCAAACTTTCTCCAGTGTTACAGGGACGAGAGCAGCACGTACTTTCCGTGCAGTTGGCGCTGTCTGGTCATGGTGGGGAACAAGAAGAGCAAATTATCGCTTCGCGCTTCTTCCGACCGCGTGCGCGTCGTGGGGGAGTTGGCAACCAAGTCGGTCGGCATGCTATCGACATCTCCAGGTTTCTTGGCTAGCTTGACGCGTTCACCGAGGGACTGGGCGGCCACGGGGAAGTGCAGACTGGCAAAGGCACGGGCGGCCTTCCGTTGTTGCCGCGTCAAGCGCACGGGGCTCTCTGGGCTGTTTCCTTCGGCCACTCCGGCGTCAGCACCTGCAGCCACGACGTCATCACCCGCGATACCGGTCACAGAGCTACAGAGAGCCGCCTTGCAGTATGCCCTCCTGTGTCCCGCACTGTCACTGCCATCGCGAGTAGAATTGTATGCAGCGGCGTGTTTCAGGACGACGGACGGGAGCGAGACGGCTTTGGAGCTTTCAGCAGCGGATGGAGCTGTAGCAGTCGAGGAAGCCAGTGGACGTGTCCGCTGTGATTCCAGCGAAGGCGATGCGACGTTGGTTCGGTTGCCTGTTACCGGAGAAGACCTCCCGGCACCTACTGTGGTCTGCTTGGCTCCTGCTGCCAACACTACCACGCAGTCGTTAGACCCGGAGCTGAGGATCAACGCAAGCGAGCAAGAAGGAGGATGGAGGATGGAGCGTCACCTGACTGCTTGAGGCGTAGCGCCTCACGGAGCGCGTCGATCTTGAGACGCTGATCGCAGTGCTCATGCTTCGCTTCAGCTTCGACGCGCTCCAGCACGAAACGGAGCGTGTCATAAGCCGCGCTCTGCAGCTCTGCACACACCAGGAACGTCCAAGAATGTCCACACACATCGTCAGTGGCAATGCAAGACCAGCCCACCCCCCCAGCTTTGTCCAGAGCCCAGTCAGGACGCACTTTCGACACAAGCAACTACGGCTGGGTCGCGCTTGTCGCTCTCACGCGTAAAATCCTCCAGGGACAGCGAGACGGCGCTCACGTACGTGACAGCCTGCACTGTCGTGGGTTCCGCCAGTCCAAGCGCGAGCGAGATATCTCCAACGCAGGAGCGAGGCCCCAGCGAAGCCACAGGAAGTTGGGATGCGTCTGACCAGCGGAACTGGTGCGTGTGTCGCAGCAGTTCCTCTGCTGTTGTGGGCTTCAGACGTTTCTTGCTGGCGACATTCGCTACAACACTAACGTTGCTGTCGTCACGCGCTACAGAGGCGCGACAGTCACCTTCTACGAGGAGATAGAGCGCGCCAAGCGACTGTCCTTCGCGTGCGATGAAGGCTCCTGGCTCGAAGACCGTCTGACGCAAGCAGCCAGCGAAGCGCTCGAGGCCGAAGAGCTTGGCCCAACTGTCGCGCTCCACGCGGTCGGAAGCACCCGAGACAGTCTCACGTACGTCGCTGGCTGTGAGCACGAGGTAGTCGGCGGGTCCCTGGATCACAATGCGGTTGTACAGATGCAGCGCGTTGCGTAGCGCCTTCTCCCGCTTCAGCCGACGCCACTTGCTGTCCGAGACGGAGCCTGAGCCACTACTGGCCAAGTCCGCTGCTAATGCGGTGGCTGCAGCAGCTGAACCCGAGGTCTCTCCACTTGAGGAGCCCGTGGAGCTCTCGACGGTGATAGAACGTGTTGGAGCGGAGAGATTTCCGACGACGGAGCCCTCAGGGAAGCGAAGCACTGGTGCGGCGCTGGGATCCACGGGCTTTGCCTCGGCGTTGCCGTACAACAGAACGTAGTCCCGTTTGGCCTCCATGGATGTGAGCCAGAGCACCTGCTCTTCGTCCCGCCGCAGGTGATGAAGCTGCATGCGGCTGGCAGTTTCCAATCGCTCGACATGTGAAAGTGTGCGCCACCAGGATTGGTCAGCCAGCGTGGTCTCATGCGTCAGGTACGTGACGACGAACTCGAGCTCGTCCGTAGAGAGCTCGAGTCGTCGCAAGAAGAGCTTGCGGAGGTGGAAACGCGCGCCTAGCTTGGTGGTGGCGTGCTCCGTGCCGCCCAGCGACTTGGTCCAGTGCGTCACCGTCTGGGACATGGCCATCCGCTGCGCTTCGTCGACAACACACAAGAAAGACACAAGGCGACACAAAGCGGAACAAAGCAAGTCAGAACTCAGCACTTGATCCAGCGAAGGCACGGAAGGCCTCAAGGCTTAGCGTATACGACGCGCTGCCTGCCTGCTTGGGCGTCATGGCCCTCTCGCCTCAAGCAACGTACGCGGTTGTTCATGGTCGTGTAGAGCTCCAGGAGTCCAGCCGCCGATCAGATCCACCACAAAGCACCAAGTACGAGCAGTCGAGGACGTGACCGCTAATACCGACAGGTCCACGTATTTTTAGGCGTTTTCACCTGTCAAACGCTCCAAATAGACGGGCCGACTGCCACGGCTTGCTCCTGGTGCTGTACGCTGCTGGTGGACGCTGAAGGACGTTGAAGATCTCGTAGTTGATGGCGTTTTGCTCCATTGGTGGTCAGTTTCTTGAGGCTCGCGTGAGGTAACTGCTCTCCGTGTACTGACTTGACTGCCTTGGTTGCGCCAATCTCTCCTCTGTGCTGTTACCTGGCAGGTAGATACAAACAACGGTGATACCACGTCCAAGATACGGCCATGAACTGTGAGTTGAGGGAGAGTCACGCGTCTGGCAAAGGGGGAAAAAGCGAAATGTACTTGTACTTACGTGGGCTCCGTCATAATCTGCACAGGGAGCTCAAGGCGTGGATGCTGGCGTCTTCCATTCGGACTTGGATATCCACGTGGAACCGAGAGGTGGCCGCCACCATCTTCCATTTGGACGATGACGGCCGTGCCGAGTGGTGGTGCGTGCGATTGTGGAGGGGCAATTCCGATGCTACCCGTCCTTCGCACAAACTCACCTTGGCTTGGGACGTGTCGTGCTGCTCGCTCAGCCGTCGAAGGGCTCGAGGTTGAAGAGCTCGAAGGTCGAGTCACCGCGCACCTGTTGCGGGTGGTGCGGGTACTGCTGGTACTGCTGATAACCTGAGTTCATACCGCTGTTTGCTGGGCTGTTGGAGGCCGAGGAGACCAGTCGACGTGTGGGAGCACTGGAACTCAGCGACTAGAGCAGACAGCGCAGAGCGGGTGGGCGACGGAGACAGCGACGAGACCGAGGAGGCAGCAGACACAGACACACAGAGCACGCGTAAGAAGGACAAGCAGCAAGCAGCAAGCAACAAGCAGCGAGGGGGCCGGCCGGGTCGCGGCTGGCCGGGTGCGTCCACTGTGGTGTTTCGAGCAAAATAACTTTAAGAAGGTGACATGCAGCGCGGCCCCGACCGCCCTCCATCAGCAGCGCGTCACAGGTACCCGTCGTTCGTCCATACCTGCTCCATGCTACTGAAGTGGGCCATACTCGGGGCTTGTCTATAGGCCGACGTCGACTTGCTGCTCAGCATCGGGCTGTTAGCGGCCGAAGTGCTCCCCATGGCATCGCTGGAGTGCTGCTGCTGCTGCGAAGGCGGTGTCCCACGGAAGAGCGGCGCCGTCACGGACACGGGGCTTTCGGTCTTCCACATGTCGCGCTGCGAGCTCTGGAGCTCGTCCAGGATGCGCTTGTGCGGAAGGTTCACAGGCGGGGTGTCGTTCGAGTGGTACTGCTGACTGTGCATCACAGCGCCTGGAGGATACGAGCAGACGTAACAAGGCAAGCCAAGAGAGCAATAAGTCAACGACTCCGGCCTCGTACGAGTGAGCTAGCATCAACAGTACGACAGCCAAGGCAGTGGAGGCTTACCTGGGCCGCAAGGCGACGAGTATTGCCCGCCACGACCGCTGTTGGGCGCGTACGAACCGCTCGACATGCCGTAGTTGGACTGATGGTGGTGGCTGGAAGGCGAGCCGTACTGCTGCTGCTGCATGGCGTTCATCATGCGCATGGGTACAGAGGACGAAGGTGGCGGTGTACTCACCGCAGACGCGTTCGAGAGCCGATGGTGCGACGCCGGCATACCCACATACTCAAAGGTTTCATGCTGGTTGTTGTGCCCCATTCCAGGGTCTGGGGATGGCCCAGGTGAGCCTGGCCCAGGAGACGACGCCGCTGACATGGAGCGCTCGAAGTCTGAGCCCACACTGCTGGCGTAGCCCATGGGGTAGCCCATGGATGACTGGCGTAGTGCTGGCGACGATATGCTCGAGCGCTCAAAGTTGGTCATCATGTTTCCGTCCGCCTGAAGAGCACCAAAACAGCCGATCACGGTCAGTACTTCAGTCTGACAGAGCGTCCACCAACCTCCGCACTGGACAACGAAACTTACGAGACGCTGGGCCATTTGCTGCTGCTGAGGCGACAGGTGTGGCTGCTGAGGTAGCATCCCCGTGCTGGAGCTGCGTTGAGGCAAATGCTGAGGCCCCGGGATGACCTGCGGGCTGCCGAGGCCCTGCACGGGCGAGGAGGTGACGGAAGCCACGCGGATACTCTTGCCTTCGCGCATGGGACCTTTCTTTCGGATGGACTGCCGCTGCATGCGTCGCATGGTGGAGTAGTAGCGGTTCTTGATGGCGTTGTCTGTGCGGCCCGGCAGCATTTTGGAGATCTCGGCCCATTGATTGCCCACGTTCTTGTGGCACTCGAAGATCACATAGTCTTCCTCCGCCGTCCAGGCATCCTTGCGCACTGACGGGTTCAGGTGGTTGTGCCATCTACCACAGAACACAAACAAGATCCAGAAGAGTGCAAACCAGGTCGTTAGTGCTGGGTCAGTGTCATGCGAGACCCGATTTGCGTCGATGCATACCTTTCGCGGCACTGCTTGCCAACACGACCGGGCAGGTGCATGGCGATGAGCGACCAGCGCTTGGCGCCGTACTGCTTGACCAGTTGCATGAGCTTGTCGTTCTCCTCGCGGGTCCACGGGCGCTTGCTGTTGGTGTCCGTCTTGCGACGCGTGGCCACTTTGGCCGTGACGCCCGGGCCACAACTGTTGTTACCGCTGTTGTTGCCCTCGTCCTCGTCGCCGAACGTCTCCTCCGGTCCGCCGTACTTGCTACCGCCACAGCTGTTAGCCGCTGCCGTCGCACGCAGGTAGTTCACCTAGTCGGGCCAGATACATGCATGTACACAAAAGCACACGCATGTCAGCCTCACGTCTTTGAGAGACCTAAAAACAGCTAGTGACAGCGTTTCACGTACGTCAGGGCCGTGGGCGGCATCCAGCAGCGCCAGGTCCTGGTTCATTCCCAGAGACCCTCGCAGCGCATGCGGTGGCATGTCCAGTTCATTGCTGGGGCCGGGGCTGCCACCGCCGTCCAGGTTGAGCATCTCGAGCTTGCGATTCATGCTGGCGAAGATGCTGACACACGAAACGATCTCTACGAACCGCGGAGCCTCCAGCGAGCCACAAAGCGCGGATGAGAGCCTGGTGCGCCAATGAGCTGCGCTGCGGCCTGCGGAGCGTGGAGGCGAACGGGGAGGCTTCGGCTTCGGCTGCGCGCTTCCTGTCTGCTGTTGCTGTCTGCTGTCTGCGGTTGCTGTCGCTGTTGCTGCGGCGGGGGCTTGGGCGCCTCGAGTGCGTTTTGCTACTGGGAACTTGGAGCTGCGAGCTGGGCCTGGAGCCGCGTCCCCCTTTGCGCAGGCAGGTGACCGTCAAAGATCGAAAGGCGGGGAAGGAAGGCAGAACGTTACGACATTTGTTCTGGGCTTGATTGCGCGAAGCGCTCCCGACAATTGCGCACTGGCGAACAGCATATGCCTGCTAGCTTGCATGGCTTCGGCTGAAGCCAGAACAGAAAGCCGACTCCACTGGGAGATATTCCTGCAACTTGGCATGCTTGTGCGCTGGCCGATTGTCGGGAAGATAACAGTAGTTTACGTCTCGACGGTAGTTTACGCTTGGGCATGACGGATGCGTTTCTTTAGTTTTCCGAAACCGCCAACGGCCGCGCGACCCGATTGGCCCACCGGCTGCCTCGAAAGGGCACTCGCGAATCGAAATCCGCTCCCCAGAGAAAGAAAAGAGAAAGGCTAAGGCGGAGCACTCGAGCCTGTTCCTCTTGCGACTGCCGGTGGCTACTAGCAGCCCAGTGGCCATGATCCTCGCGCACTTTCCTGCCTTGCGATAGCTCTCCTCCCCACAACGGTCGGCGGTTTCGTTTCTCGCTCGGTTTCCTTCAAGGTGCGGGGCGGCTCAGGCTCTGGGTGGGTGCCACCGCGCCTCTTGGCGCGCTGTCGCGTCCTTTCGCTGCTGAAACGAAAGGCAGCGACAGCCCGCCGAATACAGGAGCGCCTCGCCGCCGCAGGCCCGAGTCTAGCGGCCAGATGGCCTGGTGTCGCATTGCGTGCACCGCCCGTGGGCGCCGTGCAAGCGGAAACCGCCGACAGGCATGGCATGGCATCCGGCCGGCCAGCCAGCGTTCTGGTGCAACACCTCGCGGACAATGCAGGTTGGGCAAATGAGTCCGGCCTGTCGTGGGTTAACCGCGATGATGGCTGACCTCGCTTGATTGAACTTATCTTATCTGCCGTGCCTCTTGGGGGGCCTGAACCGAGACTGGCCCCAGTCTGCACAGCGCTTTGATCACCATGGCCAGGGAGCGTTCCACCTGTAGACGAACGGCCCAATGCCTGGCACCGCTGTCATCCATAGCGACAGAGACAGCATACCCTGCAGGCAAAGCCCGTCTCGACGGAACAAGATATGGCGCAGCGAGGGTCCCTCGCGTGAACGATCTGAGACCTCGGCGCGTTTCCCGATACTACACCGCATCACCAGAGCGTTATGCAGTGCGTTTTCACCGGGCGACCGACGCCTCCCTGCGTTACGAGCATCAACCGCAGCAACGGGGAGCCAACTGCTCGAGGGATTTCTACTACATGGACATGTGCTGGGCAGCGAGTTGCTGCTTATCCACTTGGGTCTACAGGTGGAGGCTGGTCTCCCGCCGTGCGTTTCTTGGGTGCTGGAGTTCTCCACCGAGTCGAGACCAGCTGCATATAGTGCTTCAGCAGAAGCAGGGCGCTATATTACCGCGCGCGGTGAGTACCTTCCTCCCCAATGAACCGAATAGCATGCCGCTCTGTTGGTACTGGGCCACTTGCTGGCTGCTGCGTTCGTGAGAAGGGCGTGAGCGCAGGAGTATCCGTCAACTTCAAACTGACTCCGCTTGGCTGTTAGGGTGTTCCCAACCTACCACTGAATTCCTACGAGATGTCATCACTTTCTTGCCATTTGCGCTCCATTATTCACTGGCATCAACGCCAGAATGGGCCAATCCTGGATTATGTGGCATCTAGCCTGTCAGCTACCCGAGATAAGGAAGAAGCCATGAGCAGCCAAGTTTGAGCAATGCTCTGCGCCACTCGTTGCTTGCTGATCTTCTCGCCCACTTCAGCTTTCTTGTAGTCGGCTTCCCACTCCATGGTCGCTATTCACTGCATTCCCAGCGTTGCGGGCTACTGCCGACCTATTTCTGCGTCTCCACACCCAGGCACCTGACAAGACCTCCTCGCTCCACTCCCCCGTTCATTTCCCGAGTTCTTCTCCCAACGGGAGATCAACCAGTGTGGTAAGTGGACCCAAGGGCAAGTCGTGGTTCCAGCATGAAAGTACTACACGACGAAGGCATACTCGTGCTGTGGGAGAACTAACCGCAGCATCACCAGCAAGGTCTTTTCGTGCTCGCACTGCAGCCTGATACTCGACCTCGATGTGAACGCCGCGCGCAGCATCTACCCTAAGAACGAACACCTGGTCAGTTGGGCTGCTGGAGTCCGGGTGCCCGGAGATGCCTACTCCGCGGTGTTCATTGCCATCGACCCGAAATAAAAATAAACGGCATGTCTTCTCGGGCCAGGATGGCATTTTGGTACTTTTGGATATATCGAGGCGCAAACGCGAAGCATGACAAATTTGTCCAATCAGATCACAGTACACCGAAGTGAGCCAATCGAAGCTGCAGCTTACCAAGCCCGTGAAACCGCGACTCTGCTGGTAGTCGTCCTCGGCAGCATCACTACGCCTTGCATAACTCCATTCCACGCGCACACACGTATTCGCACAAGCTTCTCCCCACACTTGATCGACCAGTGGCGTTGCTACCAATCTGCAGGAGAGAAACCGACGAGCGTACTTCCAAAGAGTGTCCTGGCCGGAATCACAGCGTACTGACCCTGCACTTGATCTCACTATGCTTGGGATCCACGCAAAAGACGGTATTTTACCGGTTTCCCGCGTCGCTTGGCGCCAAATTCCCCACTCACAAACCAAGCAGGAAGTCGACGAAGCAGACATGGCCCAGACGACGCGCGCGGTGCGCGTGGTGGTGGCGGCGGCCGAGCGCAACTGGGGCATCGGCCTGAAGCAGCAGATCCCGTGGCGTCTGCCCACGGACATGAAGCACTTCCGCCAGCTGACGGTGCGCGAATCGCAGCCCTCGGACACGAGTCCGGCGCCGCAGCACGCGGTGATCATGGGCCGCAAGACGTGGGAGTCGCTGCCGGCCAAAGTGCGTCCGCTCCCGCAGCGCTTCAACGTGGTGCTCACGCGCAACGCCAGCTACCGCGAGGAGGCTGGCGTGCCAGCGAACGTAGGCGTGGCTAGTAGTTTGGCCGAAGCGCTGCAGCTCGTGGCTGAGAAGCGCGAGGCCGTGGACCAAGTATTTGTCATCGGCGGCAGTGCTGTGTACGCCGAGGCGCTGCGCTACGAAGGGTGCAGCCACGTGCACCTGACGCGCGTCAAAGGCGAATTCGAGTGCGACGCCTTCTTCCCGTCGGACGCCGAGACGCTGGGCTTTGTCGTGACATCCACGTCCGAGGTCATGGAGGACAAGGGCGTGCAGTTCGAATTCGTGGAGCTGGAGCGGAAGAAGGCTGCAGTGAAGCCCACTGCGAGTGCGCTGGCCGACGCCACGCCCGTGCATGAGGAGATGCAGTATCTGGATCTCATCCGCAAGATTCTGTCGCAGGGCGCCCGTCGCGGCGACCGCACGGGCACCGGCACACTGTCGCTATTCGGGGCGCAAATGCGCTTCAGTCTGCGCAACAACGTCTTCCCACTGCTCACGACCAAGCGCGTGTTCTGGCGCGGCGTGGCAGAAGAGTTGCTGTGGTTCATCAGCGGCGACACGAACGCGCAGACGCTCCAGGACAAGGACATCCACATTTGGGACGGGAATGGCTCGCGCGAGTTCTTGGACAGTCGCGGGCTTCACCATCGCGAGACGGGGGATCTGGGCCCAGTCTACGGCTTCCAGTGGCGCCACTTCGGCGCCAAGTACACGGACATGCACGCAGATTACAGCGGCCAGGGCGTGGACCAACTGGCCGAAGTGGTGCGCAAACTGCGGGACGAGCCCACGGACCGACGCATCGTGCTTTCGGCCTGGAACCCGGCGGCGCTGGACGACATGGCGCTGCCGCCCTGCCACATGTTCTGCCAGTTCTACGTGGCGGACGGCGAGTTGTCCTGTCAGATGTACCAGCGCTCGGCCGACATGGGGCTGGGCGTGCCCTTTAACATCGCCAGCTATGCGCTGCTGACGCGGTTGGTGGCGCAAGTAGCGGGGCTGCGTGCTGGGGAGTTTGTGCATGTGATTGGCGACGCACACGTGTATCTGAACCACGTGGAGCCGCTCGAGCAGCAGCTGGAGCGCACGCCGCGAGCCTTCCCGACGCTGCACATCAACCCGGCCAAGACGACCAGCATTGACGATTTTGTGTTCGAAGACCTGGAGATCCGCGACTACCGCCCGCATGCCACCATCAAGATGGCCATGTCTGTCTAAGGACTGGAAGGCGAGGACGAGAGCAGAGGAGGCTGTCTAGGGGGCTTACATTGATAGTAGAGGGAGGGAAACGCAGGCAGGGGGACAGCCAAGGCGGGGCTGGCACTGCTGACTCTTGGCTGGAGGCGAACACACGAATAAATTAGTCGACGGCGGTTTGCTTGCTTGCCTGCTTGCTCGGCTTGCTTCCCGCTCGAAGAACGGGCGGTGGCGCTCGGAGAGCAGGGCTTGGAGAGCAGGACTTGGAGGTCTTCTGTGGCCTGTCAGCGCGTGGGCGGCTGCTGCACGGACGTAGAGACGCTGAGGCCCATGGGCGGCAGGGAGAAGGTGACGGAGGACGAGCGCAGCTTCTTGCCCACGCGACTGCCCATGTTCTTGACGGCCTGTGCGCGGCCAAAGAGTGCGCGAGGCACTCGTGCCGCCGCCCGCGTGGCCGCTGAAGCCTTTTGCGCCGCGGTGGAAGCGGACGTCCGACGTGACTGCTTGGGCTGCGAGTGCGACTGATACTGCTGCTGACGCAAAGGCACGGCCGCGGTCTGGAGCGCCAGCTGCAGCGCCTTGAACTGCGTGTCGAAGAAGACGTCCAGCTCGTCGTCCGCGAGTCCCAGCGCCTTGTGCTGCGGCTCGCCCCAGTAGTTGCGCTGCCAGGCGTGGATGGCGTTGCCCCAGGCCTTGCGTTCCCCCCAGGACGGCGCGCTGAGCACCAGCAGCAGGGGCGCGCCAAAGACCAGCAGACGGCCGTCGCGGATGCGCGAGCGCTGCAGCCGCACGGAGAAGCTGTAGGGGCAGTTGCGTCCCTCGTCGTCCGGCACGCCACGGATCTTGAGGCGCGAGCGAGAGAGCACCACCTCGCGCAGCTGCACGCCGCGGTCGCGCTTGGAGAAGAACTGCAGCTTGCCCTCGCCCAGCACGGCGTACTGCACAGTGCTGCGCCTCCCCTCCTCGTGCACGAGCAGATAGCCTTCCTTGGACATGGGCGCCGCGGTGCGCGCGGGCCGGAGAGCTCGGGCGCCGCGGGGGGGGGGGTCGAGACGAAGAGCGACTTGTGCTTGTCTGCCCTTCTCACTTGCTTGCTTCGGAGTACGCACCCAGCGCCTGATTCTCTGCTGTGCTGTGCTGGCTTGGATGAGACTGGTCTGACTTGGGTTGAGTATGCTCGCCCGAGGAAGAGGGCCCTGATTTTCGCCACGTCAAGCCCCTTTTGATTGGCTGAAATAGCTGCGCTCAACCCCTCTGCTGTCGCATACGGACGCTCACAGCCTCTCCTAATGCATACGTGCCATCGACGCCTCGATATCTCCCAAAGTTACCATGAGATCCCCAAGTACCGTCCTGGCCCTAGTGGACATACCGTTTGCTGTTTCGGGTCGATGTGTGCGAGCAAGCTCACGCGCACCTGACACCGCGGAGTAGGCGTCTCCGGGCACCCGGACTCCAGGAGCCCGAGTGAACAGGTGCTCGTTCTTCAGGTAGATGCCATGCACAGCGTTCACGTCGCGGTCGAGCGTCAGGCTGCAATGCGAGCACGGAAAGCCCTTCTCGCTGGTGATACTGTGGTTGGTTCTCCCACAGCACAAGTATGTCTTCGTCGTGTAGTGCTCTTCGCACTGGAATCACGACTTGTCCTTGATCCGCGTAGAGTGAGTGGGGCACTCGTGGTCTTGAGGAGCTGGGATCCATGTCTCCGTTGCGGACTGGTCGACCGACTGCTCCCACCAC
>JAADYK010000300.1:0-25139 GCA_023338225.1 Halophytophthora batemanensis
GAGGTGGAGTCGTGGATTCGCTGGTGGCACGCTCGGCCATCTATGAACAGAACTCCCCATAACTGAGGACTGCATTGCGTTCTAGAAGAGCACATCGGCACCGCCACCGCGTACAACATTGCCTATCAGCAGATACAGTACCCAGAGGGACGAGTCTCTTGGGGTCGTCTGCTTCGCCTCCGTGGAAGCCGCGCGCAACAGCCTCAGTAGCGTAAAGAAACTCTCGCGGGGCCATATCGACAAAACCAAACAATGCCTCCATGCCGCCAAACTGTCCGAGCAGAGATCCACCAGTGCGACATTCTGCCGCCCCCAATTTCTCTTCCATCTTCAACACAGGTATTCGTCGAAAGACTGCAGCACTGGCACCTTATGCATCTATCCTTGTCACCTAAATGGTGGCGAAGCGCACCTCCAGCCAACACACCCCTGGGCGAACGCTCTCCGGCCAGGCTGATAGGCGAGACGGAGGGTGCAATACCGGACTCTAGCCGGAGATTGCAAAGTTTATCCAATGCATCTTGGTTGGCTGTAGTCAAACCATTGACGCAAGTCACACAGAGCCATAAATACTTGGAGCAGAGCTCCTTCGATATGCCATTCAGCGTGATAGATGCAGATTTCGCGCCTCCTGCGCCACTAGCCATCATCTCACGCCATGTTCGAGCACTATCGAACGACGGTCTTCTCAAACAATATTTGGGGGATAGGATGCTCTCACGCTGCGTGCTGCTTCGCTAATGGACCGTTTGAACTGCATCCGGCTGCAGATCTCAAGGCTTGGTTGGAAGACTGCTAGTTCTCGGTCCACTAGGCGTCGTTGTAGGCGCAGGTGCAGCCACAACTGCAGCCTGCAGGCGCTTTTAACAGCCACCATCGACGACGTCGGAGCTTGCAGAAGTGGAAGGGCAGCCATAATCATCTTCAGACCAGACGTGGATTCTCTGGGATCAGCAGAAGTTTGTTTATGCCAGTACTGTCTGGGTCCGCGGTACCGCTGCCTGTAGGAGTAAGCGCTAACGTCAAGTCAACGCCACCAGGCGAGATCATGGCCGAATGTCTCTGGCTATCAAATGCTGTGTCGCTGACAGCAGGCCACGCCAGCTGCAATGCCTCCATTCGCCCCGCACACTGAAGCTAGCAGCAGCCAGGACATACAGCCAATACCAGACCCGCCACTCTCTGGGCGCATGCCGTCGAGCCATTCCTTCGGACCCCACCAGCTCGTACATGCACTCGACTCGACCTACAGAGGAGCAGATTGAAATGCAGGGCCATCGACTCGATGGAGCGATCGGTGGCTAAATCTGCAGGGTGGCGTAATCTGTCTTACTGTCTCACAGCAGCGGGTGGATCTTTAGCGACTCGTAGGCGCGCATGTTGCGACCAACGAGCCCACGCGCGGGTCTGCTCTGCTCTGTTGCGCGAGTGCGACTCACCGAGTGTGAAGCGGTGTCGATGCTGTGCTGTGCCACTTTGCCATCATCACGATCGCGTCTTTCCCAACATGGCCCAAAATAGAGAACACATCGACCAATCGGCGCGCGGTATCTGTTAATTTGGGTTGATGATGCCACTGAGCTGGCCTCTAGTTTGGGCTTTTGGTCCCCAGAGTAATCGGATTGTGTCAATTGTGCCATCAGATGTGCATATCCGCCTGGAGAGCACGGTCACCACGCTCCTTTGACGTCGCGTTGCTCGCTGGGCACGAACTGCCAGTTCCGCCCGCTTGCAGCCTGCGGGTGACACGCTGCAGCTCATTTCCGCTTTTGCCTCCACGGCCTCCAGTCGCCTTTGGATCACGCAAAAGCCGATAGTCGACATGGGCGACCGCAGCACGACCCCGACACCCACCGGGGGTGCCAAGAAGCTGGGCTTCGAGTCCGGCGAAGCACTCATGGCCGAGGGTCCGCAGGTTCTCCATGACTACGTGGCCTCCAAGGTGGAGACGGCTCTGGGCCGCGCCTTGCCGCAGATGGACGTGCGCTTCAACAACCTGTCGGTCACGGCGGACGTGGTAGTGGTGGACGACCACAATGCCAAGGTGGAGCTGCCCACGATCTCTAACTCACTCAAGAAGCTCTTCGCCGGCCCCAAGAAACGCACGGTGCGCAAGGAGATTCTCAAGAATGTGAGCGGTGTCTTCGAGCCGGGCAAGATCACGCTGTTGCTGGGTCAGCCTGGTTCGGGCAAGTCGTCGTTCTTGAAGATGCTGGCTGGTCGCTTCCCCGAGGGCAAGAACATCACGGTGGAGGGTGACATCACATACAACAATGTGCAGCGCAACCAGATCCTCAAGAAACTGCCACAGTTTGTGTCCTATGTGAACCAGCGCGACAAGCACTACCCGGTGCTCACGGTCAAGGAGACGCTCCAGTTCGCACACGCCTTCTGCGGCGGCGAACTCTCGGAGCACGCCGAGAAGCAGCTATCTAAGGGTTCCCCGGAGGAGAACTTGGAAGCACTGGAGGCGGCTAAAGCCATGTTCAGACACTACCCGGAGGTCATTATCGAGCAGCTGGGACTCAAGAACTGCCAGGATACGATCGTGGGTGACGCCATGACGCGTGGTGTCTCCGGCGGCGAGCGTAAACGTGTGACGACTGGCGAGATGGAGTTCGGCATGAACAACGTCATACTCATGGACGAGATCAGCACGGGGCTGGACAGTGCTGCCACCTTCGACATCATCAACACACAGCGCAGTGTGGCGCAGAAGCTGCGTAAGACGGTGGTCATCGCGTTGTTGCAGCCGTCGCCTGAGGTCTTCGCGCTCTTCGACGACGTCATGATTCTGAACGAGGGCGAGCTCATGTACCACGGTCCCTGCCGCGAAGTCCAGGGGTACTTTGACAGCCTGGGCTTTGCCTGTCCTCCGGAGCGCGACATTGCCGACTACCTGCTGGACCTGGGCACGCGTGAACAGTACCGGTACCAGGTGGAACACCCGACGAAGCATCCACGACTGGCAAGTGAGTTCGCAGAGCATTTCCGTAACTCGCGTCTCTACCAGAATACTATGGACAAGCTGGAGGCGCCGTACCCGCCGGAACTGCTGCGTGACGCGGCAGAAATCATCGACCCGATGCCCAAGTTCCACCAAACGGCCCTGGAAAACACGCTCACGCTTCTCAAGCGCCAACTCATGGTAACGTACCGCAACAAACCCTTCGTGTTCGGTCGTCTGCTCATGATCTGTGTCATGGGACTACTCTACTGCACCATCTTCTACGACTTCGACCCGACCGAAGTTTCGGTGGTGCTGGGTGTCATCTTCGCCACGGTCATGTTCCTGTCCATGGGCCAGTCATCGCAGCTTCCGACGTACCTGGCGGAGCGCGACGTCTTCTACAAGCAGCGTGGTGCCAACTTCTTCCGCTCAGGATCGTACGTGCTGGCGACATCAGCGAGCCAGATCCCGCTCTCGGCCATGGAGACAATCATCTTCGGCTCGCTTGTGTACTGGCTCTGTGGGTTTGCGGCTAAGGCGGCCGAGTTCATCATCTTCCTGGTCGTACTTCTGCTGTCGAACCTGGCCATGGGCATGTGGTTTTTCTTCCTGGCGGCCGTAGGTCCCAACGCTAACGTGGTCACGCCGCTGGGTATGGTGTCTATCCTTATCTTCGTCATTTTCGCGGGTTTCATCGTGACCAAGAGCCAGATCCCGGACTACCTCATCTGGGCGCACTGGATCAGTCCCATGTCCTGGGCGCTCAGGGCACTCTGCATCAACCAGTACCGCTCAGCGGAGTTTGACGTATGTGTCTACGACGGAGTGGATTACTGCACTGACTACAACGGTCTCAAAATGGGTGAGTACTACCTCAGCCTCTTCGGCATGGAGACGGACAAGGTATGGGTCGTCTACGGCATCATCTACATGGTTGTCATCTACGTCGTCTTCATGTTCCTCTCGTACTTGGCGCTCGAGAACCTTCGCTACGAAGCGCCTGAGAACGTGGACGTGTCGGAGAAGCCGGTCGGTGACGAGTCATACACAATCCTGGAGACCCCCAAGAATGGCAAGGCGGCGAACACTAGCGGTGAAGTCATCCTGGAGCTGCCTGCTGACCGCGAAAAGAACTTTGTGCCTGTGACGGTGGCATTCCAAGACCTGCACTACTTCGTGCCGGACCCGCACAACCCGAAGGACGAGCTGGAGCTGCTCAAGGGCATCAACGGGTTTGCGCTTCCTGGCACCATGACCGCTCTAATGGGCTCTTCTGGTGCTGGTAAGACGACACTCATGGACGTGATCGCTAGTCGTAAGACCGGCGGCAGGATCACGGGCAAGATCCTGCTCAACGGCTACGAGGCGAACGAGTTGGCCATTCGCCGCTGCACGGGCTACTGTGAGCAGATGGATGTTCACTCGGAAGCTGCGACCATCCGCGAGGCGCTGACCTTCAGCTCGTTCCTGCGTCAGGACAGCTCTGTCTCGGACGCCAAGAAGTACGACTCAGTGAACGAATGTATCGAGCTGCTCGCACTAGAGGACATTGCAGACCAGATCATTCGCGGCAGCTCGGTGGAGCAGATGAAGCGACTGACAATTGGCGTGGAGCTGGCGGCTCAGCCCAGTGTGATCTTCCTGGACGAGCCGACGAGTGGTCTGGACGCGCGCTCGGCGAAGCTGATCATGGACGGCGTGCGCAAGGTGGCGGACTCGGGCCGCACCATCATCTGTACCATCCACCAGCCGTCGTCGGAGGTGTTCTACCTCTTCGACAGTTTGTTGCTGCTGAAGCGTGGTGGCGAGACGGTCTTCTACGGCGACTTGGGCCCCAACTGCCGCAATCTGGTGGACTACTTCGAGAACATCCCGGGTGTGGCACCGCTGCCACCCAACTACAACCCGGCGACGTGGATGCTAGAGTGCATTGGTGCTGGTGTGGGCAACGCGGCCAACGATACGAACTTCGTCGACTACTTCAACAAGAGTCCGTACCGCCAGCTGCTAGACACGACAATGTCCAAGGAAGGCGTGACGATCCCGTCGCCGGATCTCCCGGAGATGATCTTCGAGCAGAAGCGCGCTGCCAAATCAATGACGCAGATGAAGTTCGTGGTCACACGCTGGATGCAGATGTACTGGCGCACGCCGAGCTACAATCTCACGCGCATGTACCTGGCGGTTTTCCTGTCGGTGCTCTTCGGTCTTATCTTCGTGGATGCCGAGTACGCGTCCTACTCGGGCCTTAACTCGGGCGTCGGTATGGTCTTCATGGCGTCGCTTTTCAACGCCATGATGTCCTTTCAAAGCGTGCTACCGCTGACGTGCTCGGAGCGTGCGTCGTACTACCGCGAGCGCGCGTCGCAGACCTACAACGCCTTTTGGTACTTCTTGGGCTCCACGTGCGCCGAGTTTCCGTACTGCTTCATCCAGGGTCTCATCTTCACGTCCATCTTCTACTGGTTCGTGGGCTTCACGGGCTTCTCGACCGCCGTGCTCTTCTGGCTCTGCATCTCGCTCATGGTGCTCATGCAAGTGTACATGGGAATGATGTTCGCTTACGCCCTGCCAAGCGAAGAGGTGGCAGCCATCATCGGTTTGCTTTTCAACGCCATCTTCATGATGTTCATGGGCTTCAGTCCGCCGGCATACGCCATCCCAGATGCCTACACGTGGCTCTACAAGATCTCGCCACTCAAGTTCCCGCTGTCCATTCTGGTGGCGCTACTGTTCGCTGACTGTGACGAGCTGCCGACATGGAACGAGACGACCCAGGCGTACGAGAACGTGGGCTCCCAGCTGGGCTGCCAGCCCATGGCCGACTCGCCGGCGAACGTGGGCCACATCACCATCAAGGAGTACACGGAAGAGTACTTCGGCATGAAGCACGGCAACATCACCAACTACTTCTTCGTGGTGATCGGCTGCATCGTGCTCTTCCGCATCTTGGGCCTGCTGGCGCTGCGCTTTATCAACAACCAGAAGAGATAAAGCAGTGGCGGCGACGACAACGACATCAGTAGTGGCGGTAGTCAGCCTCCGCCGCACTTTGCATTGTTCATGTACTTCTCAGCAACAATAAAAACACCTTGCTTTACATTCCAGCCTCGTCGACTTCATCTCGCTGTCATCACCAACCTAATCTTGGTCGAATACATACATCTGCGGCGACGTACTCGCCAACAAAGAATCAAAAGGTGTCCGTGATCGGATTTCCATCGTTCAAGCAGGCGTGTACCAGTCTACGCCTACCTCGACGTGTATTGGAATATATTAGTCTATTGTCCGTGGGTTCGTGGCTCAACTGACTTGGTACCGACCAGACACACGAACTAAGCTTGACGATGTGATGCTCCTCTTCGTTCGAGGATCATCTGTCGACCATCGGCGGGATTCAAGAGTGTCGGGTTTTCACTCTTCTCTACGCTCCAGTTGGCGAGGGGGAAAGCCACGCTGGGAGATCGCGTGATCGCGAACCCGAAGACGACTGCGACGTACAGAAGCTGTCGAGAAGCGAGATGGATTCCTTGGGTGTGTCCATACCGTCACCCAGAGGACCAGCGACCCAAGTTCCCAGGTCCTCAATAGTTAGCTGCAGTCGCTTCTTGCGGTCTGTGGCGGTCGCTGAGAGCTCCTGACGTCTTTCCTTGGAGCGTGCTGCCCCCGAAAGGTACTCTTTCAGAGCACTCCGTCCCTCTGAATCCACGACAGCCACGTCTTCGATGTCTGTGGACGCCAAGTCGTCCAGTATCGGCGGTGAATCAATCTCGTCTTCGTCACCTTCTAGGAGATCAATGGGTGTCGTACTGCCTGCTGGTGTCCAACTACTTCCTGTGGCAGTGGCGGTCCCAACGCTGGTACTCTTGGGTGGAAACGCGCCCATACTGAAGACGCAGTAGCCCACGCGACGCACACAAGCTACGCAGACGCGGTGTTTCTCCACCAGTCCGACGGTCTTCTCCACTTCCTGCAGACTCGAGCACTTCCGACACGTGTAGTGGCCACACAACCGACAAAAGTGCTTCTTCCGCAGCAGACTGAATGGAGTATAGCAGGCTGCACAGTAGGCCGTGGCGGGGGTCGTGTCCGGACTTGAGGGGATGGCGGACAGTGGATAATAGCCCAGTCGACGTCGCAAGACGACAGACTCCAGTAGACACACCTTGCTCACCATAGCACGCAGTAACTGCACGGGTGAGCGTGTCATCTTGGTTTGTTCGTTGGGTCCGGATTGGTGTCGGTGTGTGGCGTAGAAGAAGAAGCGCGTGAACTTCTCCTCCGAGTCTTCTTGAATGACGTATCCAGCTAGAATCCCCTTCAAATCGCGAGCATTCGTCGATACACGCTTCTGCGGGTGCTGCGTTTGTGGCTGGGTGCTCTCTTGTAGTGTAGAAGGAGCCAAAGGAGAACCTATACCCCCCATGGACCTGCGCTCGGCGTCGTCTTCAGTCAGATCCATGGTTTGCATGACTCGTGTGACCGACTTGGAGTCGAGTTTCTCCTCCAAGTAGTCTAAGAAGGCCATGCTGCGTTGCTTCCAGACCAACCGGTGCTTCTGCATGAGCGTGATGGAATTGAGTCGCAGTTTGGTGGCACATAGAGGTGAAACGGCAGCCGCAGTTTGACTAGGACGCCAAGCTGCTGGCTCCGAAGATCGACGAGAACGGGAACGTACCCTCGAGCGTAACCCGCCTCCATGCCGTGCCGGACAATCCACCGATCGGGTATTCACCCCGTAGACATATTGGTCGCCGAAGAGCGCTTCCATACTGCGATGGAACTCAGCGGCGTTGTCAGTAGAGAAGACGCTCATAATCTCACGTAGACTGCAAGGTAAGTTCATCTTGGCCACCACACTGTACTGGTCCTTGGTCTTGCTCACGGACTCGAACATCTGACAGTCCGGTTTGGAGCGCGTCATGCGTTTCCAGCGACCCACAAGCACTTGGCGCTTGGCCACGGCTTCCAGCTGCTTCTTGGCGTGACGTGCAGCCGCCAGCAGCATGTCATCCGTCAGATACGTCGAGCTGGAGTACGTGGACGACGTAATGAAGCCTGGTTCCATTGCTGCCGTGTGGAATCCGGTCTCTCTTGGGGTCGGAAGTGATGCTGAAAGGGATGACTGCGAGTCCAAAGACGCCATACTTCTGCTGTGTTCTGCCACGCCACCAAAGTATCTGCGTACGAGTTGATCGCGCGAAAGAAACACCCCACGTGAAGGCTCACTCCATGGCTGAGGTTGGAGTGACGGTGTTGCTGCAGCCGCTGCGGCCGCTACAGCGCGGATGTCCTGTTGTGAAAGCGCTTGGCGATGTCTTCGACGTGTGGATTGTGCCATAGTTGCACCGGTTGAGGTACTTGCTGGCTCAGGTGTCCTTCCTTCCGATTTGCTGGTGACTAATCGAGGCGGAAGACTCGCAGACCCGAAGAAAGGGGACGCAGATTCGTCGTCGTCCTCGCTATCCATCACAAACCGCTGGCGTGCAGTGTGCATGGCGGCTTCTTGGCTCCCTAGTATCCGTAGACTGGGTGGGGAGCCTGGGCACTCCAGCGGTGGCGACGTGGGTCTTAGTGATGCGTCCACTCGGCGCTTCTTGACGCTCTGCATCTTGGAAGGCGGTCGAGCGCTGGTACTGACGTTGACAGTCGAAGCGTCTGCAGCGGAAGCGTCCGCAGCGGAAGCGTCTGGGGAAGCGTTTGAAGCACTGGAGAGGGACAGGCGCGGCGGTGAACTGCAGCGGCTAGTCATTGGTGCAGGGGAGACCACGGGACTAGCCGCCGGTTTCCGCCCCCGACGCCTCCTTCTGAGCTGCGGCGACGCTTCACTCTGGTGTTCAGGTGCACCGACGAGGTCCTGAACCTCTTCGGTCGTGCTGATTCCCGCCGCAGACATGGTGGGGCCGAAGCGCAGCGTTTGTGGCGGTCGCAACGAGCCCACGCAAGTGGCAACTGGCACGAGGCAGGAAAGCGGATAAGAAGAACGTTCGTCCGCAGGCAGACACGCAGCTCCGTGGACGTACATACCTCGACACTCGACCACTAGAGCTCCGGGTCGCCTCGCGTTCACAGCTAGCGACAGGCTGGCTCTCTCTTGCTGGTGCTCGGCCTTGGCTTCGGTCTCCGCTCCCGCCTCCGCCCCCGCCGCCTCCGTGTGCTGTTGTGGTCTGCGCCTTTTCGCCGGAAGGAAAATGAGAATATGGAAGGAAGGTGATATGCGCGCGACCATCACTCTGGTGGCTTCTCTTCTGTCAGTCAGGATACAGGGGTGGAGTGAAAGGCTACAATTACGAGAAGCGCCCAAGGCTTGCGAAAGTAGCCCGGGAGAAGGCCGGCGGTCTGCGTATTCGGGTGGCTAGGATCGGAATTCCGCGCGGGGTTTGCTGCGACTTGTTGGGCAGATCTGCAATTCTGGGCTAGGGTGCTTGAAGATGGGACGCCCCTTTTCTACCGGATGGCTCTTCTCCCCTGGATGTCAAAAAGTGTAACCGCCGCCGCCGAGGCAGCCAGAGCAAGTAGGCGGATGGTTGCCTTCTTCGCGGCAAGCCGAAAGCCGAGCGCCACCTTCTGCCTGCTGCATTTTCACCCGCCTCACCGCTCTGGTCGGCCTGTAGATTGCTTGTCCATGGACGTCGGTCGATCGTCGATCCCAGTCGCACGGCGATATGATAAACCAGAGCAGCTTCACTCGGAGGGAATCTCTCCAGCAAGTCTTTGGAGCTGTGGGTGCATGCACGAGAGAGCTGCACTGGCCTTCGGATGCACCGCGGCAACAGAGCAGAAGTGGCAAAGGAGCCGACTGGACAGAGGCTGGATTGAAGACTGGTGGCTTGCCTGCATGGGCTGGAGAGCAGGACTGCTTGTTGCAGCAGCATCGAACACTACTGCACCCGAAGCTCAACGCGTTCGGTGCAATCTCGACCACACTGACGTCCCCACACGGAAGAAGAGCTCGATCAATAATGTGTGGTCCAATCACTGGTGTGTGGTCCACAAAGTAGAGTTCGTAGCCCACTGTAACCTCCTCCCTCCATCCCTCGTACCCTCCTTTTACAGGCGAATCGCTCCGGACCAGCATGGCGGGGAGGTGGCAGCGCTGCATCAAGCGGCCGCTGCGGTTCTCGGGCGTGGGGCTGCACTCCGGTGCCCGCCTGGCGCTGCAAGTGCTACCGGCGCCAAAGGATTCGGGCATCGTCTTCCGCGCAGCTGGTGCCGCCATCCCAGCGCGCATCGCGAATGTGGACGCCCGCAAGAGTCAGCTTTGCACGCAGCTTTGCAGCCCCGAGGGGCCGAACATATCTACTATTGAGCACCTCATGGCTGCTCTGGTAGCGTCCCGCATCTCCAACGCATGGGTGGACATAGGAGTAGAAAATTCCACCACTGTAGACGCAGACGGACGCGCGACGGTGGAGTTACCGGTCCTGGATGGGAGCAGCCGGGAATTCATGGACAGCATCGCTCAAGCCGGCGTGGAGACACAAGAGGGCTCACAGCTGAGCTACTTGCGCATCAAGCGACCGGTGCAAGTGTTCAAGAAGGACAAGGCTGCGTGGCTTTTGCCTATGCCTGAACAACTGGGTATCGCTCCAACACTACAAATGGCGGTGCAAGTCAATTTTGAGCATAAGCGGCTGGGCACACACTTCTGTCACTTCACACTGGGCGGCGCTGACCCAGACGTGAGCTGCACAGCCTTTCAGAAGGACATTGCGTCGGCGCGAACCTTCACATTTGAGGATGAGATCGCGTGGATGCAAACGCATGGCTTGGCTCGAGGTGGTTCGCTTGAGAACGCCGTGGTGTTCGCCAGCGAGTCGAAGACGGCAGAAGCTCCAGTGCATGCGGCTGGGGATGGCGCTGCTGTGCTGAACAAGGACGGCTTGCGTTTCTCCAATGAGTGGGTGCGGCACAAGATGCTGGACTGTATTGGTGACATTGGACTGGCAGGTCTACCGCTCCACGGATACTTCTTTGCCTCGAGTCCAGGCCACGCGTTGACTCACGAACTACTGCGGGAGCTATTCAAAGACCCGGGGAACTATGACGAAGTGGCATAAGTCCGTATTTTGGGTTAGCAGAAGAACTGGGGTAGGAGTTGAGGAGGTGGTGCCGATGTACTTGCATGCTGGCACGAGGTAAAACAAGCTGGAGCACTTTTTGTTTCTTCTTTTTATTTTGGGAGATTTCATTGGAGCGCAAGTTGCTTGCTGGGCTCACATTTGCAGCGTAGACCTCGTTCAAGGCCACGCCGACGACCGCACTACCTGGCTTATTTGTCGTGGTAGGCGTTCACCGGGTTCTTGTGCATGCCGATGATGGTGCTACGGTGCGAGCGCCAGTCCGAGCGGTCCCGCAGGGCCATCTCCGGGTTCTTGCGCACTTCGCGGTCCCACTTGACGTCCGGGCTCTTGGTCAGGTGGCGCACGCCCTGGGAGAGGCAGATCGCCGAGCCCAGGGCCATCGTAACGAACAGCGGGTACGTCTGCATTCGACGTCGTGTGCCAACCACATCCAAGTTAGTTCACCAGCCCACGCCAATATAGAGCCCAAGAGCGAAGATGCAGACGTGAGCCAGAGCAAGTGACGTACCGACGGGTCGCTGAACCACACCGAAGCCTTCTTCGCAGCACGGGAGGCCATTGTCGTGGAGTCTTGGGGGGTCTTGGGTCTTGAGTCTTGAGCTGCTTCGGGGCTTCGGGGCGAATTCGCGAATGAGGGACAGAAGCGAAGCGGCGGTTCAAGCCCGAGTGGTTTCCAGGTGGTCTTTAACATTCGCTACTTCAACTTCAACCAGAAGTCGAACCGTGAGAAAAGAATACCCCTTGAAAACAGTTCACGTGTGTGGTGGCAATTTGCGTTGGCCTCTTACTTCTGATCACTTGGTAATTGGATGCCCTGCCAAATCCGTTGACATCGAAAGGGCCACCGCCGGGACGACCCCCAATCTGCCATGGAACTCCCAGCGCTTTGTGGCATTCACCCTCCATTACTCCCCGACATCAAGACCAGGATTGTCCAATAGCAGGTAACATGGGATCAAATCTACCAGCTACTCGTGATGCATAAGAAGCTCTGACCACGCAGTCTTGGATGCAACGCGCTCCATTCTGCCATGGATATAGCGATGACATCCCAACGGACGACCAAGATGGCACGCCAATCACAGCAGCCCGGCAAGATGACACGACAGCAACGGACAGGGACGATCGCAGCCACGTCCTCGCAGTCCCAGCGCTATTCCTAACATCTCCCTACTGCGTCTCCAGCCAGCGTCAGGCGAGGGAGAACCCTTCCTCGTCCAAATAGTCCTGATTCTCCTGCCTCAGACTCAAGACAAGTCGTATACTGCAACGTACCTGGCAACGCTTTCTCCTCGCTCCATCCCCTCTTCATTTCGCAAGCTCTTCTCTCGATGGGAGATCGACCGGTGTAGTGGGGGCGGTTGGTCCACCAGCGTGCAAGGGAGACATGGATCCTGATCGCGCAAGACCACGAGTGCTCCGCTCGCTCTAGGCGGATTAAAGACAAGTTGTGACCCCAGTGGAAGAGCACTACACAACGAAGACATGCTCGTGCTGCGGGAGAATCAATCACAGTATCACCAGCGAGAAGGTCTTCTCGTGCTCACACTGCAATCTGAGGCTCGACCGCGACGTGAACGCCGCGCGAAGGATCTACCTGAAGATTGAGCACCTACTCACCCGGGCTCCTTGAGTCCGGGTGCCCGGAGATATCTACTCCGCGGTTGTTTGTTGCGCGTGAGCTTGCTCACACGCATCGACCCAAAACACAACAAAATGGCATGTCGTCTATGGCCAGGGCAGTACTTTGGTATCACCTGGTAACTTCGGGCCATATCGAAGCGAGCAAGTAGTTCCATCCTTGGAATAGCTCGATGCGCGGGCAGCGGAGGCGCAGGGTCCTCGAACCAGGCTGGCAAGATCGGCAATGCATATAGACGTCGATGTCCGAAGCCTGGCTAGCAATGCTGCGCCAACTGCAGATTTTGTGAACAAACACTCGTACCCGTTCTCTCCACTCTCCTTGAAGATTTTATTCACTACGTCGTCGACTACTAGTCACTCCGAGAGCAAGTCTTTCTGGTGGTTGCGAAGACATCTTTTCCAGTAGGCTTCATGGCCTCCCAGCCACTGGGAGAATGCATCCCACACCGAGGTACTGGACGCCAGAGACATACAACCAAGCACATAGCCATCGAGCCATCAGCTCGTGGTAAATGGACCTACCTCGTGCACGCGATGCCGGACAGCGCGTCGACTGCTATCGGTACACGCGCACCAAGAAGCGCCTATGCGTACCACAAGTATGGTACCGTGTACCACAGAGCGCAGCTCTTTTTCACCTGAAGGTCCGATTTGGACCTCCACGTGGGAACGGAGCCATTCCTATCCTCAGGATAAGTATCCGTCATGGGACTCAGTTCGCCTTTTGCCTCCTTCTCTTCGCGCCAGCCAATCTCCACCGCAGATCACAAGCACAAGCAGCAGCCATGAGCGCCAAGCCCTACGACATGGTGGTGTTCGGCGCCACGGCCTTCACGGGCCAATTGATCGCGCGTCACCTCGTGACGGAACCCGAGTCGGCGCTGGGGGCTCCCGACGCGGTCAAGTGGGCGCTTGCAGCTCGCAATGCCGACAAGCTGGCGAGTCTTAAGACGAAACTTAAGAGCGAGCTACCTGAAGTGGATGCAGCGCTCATCGACGCCATCCCCGTGATCATCGTTGACAGCAAGGACGAGGCATCATTGCGTCGCATGGCGGAGCAGACCAAGGTGGTCATCTCGCTCGTTGGACCCTATCGACTGTTTGGCGAGCTGCTGGTCAAGGTATGCGCTGAACTGGGCGTTCATTATTGCGACCTCACGGGCGAGATGTTCTGGGCTCGCGACATGACGCAAAAGTACGCTTCAGTGGCTGAGGCGACCGGTGCCATCATGGTGCATTCGTGCGGTGTGGACTCGGTACCGTCGGACTTGGCAGCCTACTTACTGGCGTCTCGCATTCGGGAAACCCGGAGTGAGCCGACTGGGAAGGTGGAGTTCTTCGTCACGGGCAGTACCTTCGGCGTGGGTGGCGGCTCCGCAGCGTCTTTCGTGCAAATGGTGGAGGACCGGACGACTGCCGAGCTGAAGGAGAGTATCAATCCATTCCTGCTCACCGACGAGAAGACGATGAAGCAGAAGGAGAGCGAGGGGCTCGTGGCTCGCAACGGGTCCCACTTGGGCGTGCAGTACAACAAGCCGCTGGGGATCTGGTCGTCCTTCTACATCATGGATCTCATCAACCGACCCGTGGTGCATCGCTCCAACTTTCTCCTCAACAACCAGTACGGCGACAACTTTGTCTACAGCGAACGCTTGGCTATTGGAGGACTCTTGGCGCAGTTGGCAGGTACCGCAGTGACGATGATCTTCTCGACCATGATGTACTTCGATTGGACGCGAAAGTTGATCAAGATGACGCTGCCTGGGGCGGGAGAAGGACCTTCTGAGGATGTGATGACGAATGGCTGCTTCTTTGTGGATGCTCTGGGCTACACAGAGAAGAACGAGCTGGCTGCCAAGCTCATCTGCAGAGCGCCAGGTGACCCGGGCTATCGTGTGACCTTGCGGATCTTGTCCGAGTGCGCTTTCTGCCTGGCCAAGCGCGACTTCCGGGAGATTGGGAACGGAGAGACGGCAGTGAAGACTGGCGGCTTCTACACGCCGGCGACAGCGTTTGGAGACAAGTTGTCCAGCCGCCTTGACAAGAAGAAGTTCATGACCTTCGACCTGCAGAGCGTCGGTCCGGTGCGGAGTGGGAAGCAGGAAGAGAAGGCACCCGCCACCGCCTTCTAGAAGGCTGTTGCTTTCGTCGCTTGGAGTGCAGTATACAAGAACTCAGTGCAACCAGCCTTGAATGATGACTCCGCGTTGCGCCTCGGTGGTAAGACTGGCTTTGGTTCAACCTAACATCGACACTTGTGGCGTTAATAATGGCAATGAACCAATTTGTCGCCGGTTTTGGCTGTCTCTCTCATGTCTTCGTTCTGATACAAGCCCCACTGCAGCCATAATCGCCGTCTACCACCGACTCGGTGACTAAAGAAGGACTGCGAAAGGCGCGAGTTTCTCAAGTTGCACCCCAAGAGCACAAGCCAGCATAAGTCCAATCCTAGGTGAGATATCTCCCCTCGTGGTAAATAGTGGAGGTCTACTTGTACGATCTCTTCCTCGAGTGTAGTTGCAGAATACTCTTCGTCATGGCTCGGTCTCTTCATTTCGAAACGTGAGCTCAAGAACACAAGTCGAACCCAAAGCACCAGTTACAAGGACTACCGAACCAGTCCCACCGCACTCTACCATGGGCAAGTCTACCAACACCAACGCCACCACTGAGGAGTTCGCCAAGCTGCAGAAAGTGCTGAACCAGACGGCCACGGACGCCTCCAATTGCCTCAAGACTCTGAAGAACAACCTGTCGGGCTACGACAGGCGTCATGGCCACCACTTGAAGAACACGGCCAGGGGCTTCATGCGTCAGAACCTACGCAAGGCCAAGGACTCGGCCAAGGAGTTGCAGCACGTGGCTCACGACATCCGCAAACACAACCCGTCGGAGAAGGAGATCGCCTTGGCACGCACCGCTATGCAGTCCACCGCCGACGCTATGGCTATGCTGAAGCTAGCGGCGCACGCATATGACGAGAAACAGGGTGAGACTACGGGCATGCCAAATTTGGTGGATAATGCACTGGTCGGTAAGCACGAGAAGAGGGACGCTAAGGGCGATGGCTTGTTCGGCAAAGACGACAAGCACGGCCATGACAAGCACACAAAGACTGGCCTGTTTGGCGGCAACAAGGACAAGAAGGCTGATAAGCAGAAGAACGCACCACTGGACGGACTGCTCGGCAAGGCGGATACGGTCGAGGCCGTGGTGGCCAAGACGCTGAACGAGAACTTCGGCGGGTTCAGCCCACTTAAGCGCCAGATCTCAGCGGCGGAGAAGAGTGCGTCGCCTTCAATCATCGACCGTGCCAAGGAGAAAGTGCACGACGTGAAGGACAAGCTCAAGGGCGGCTCGAGCGCCAGCACAACGCAGGACGACCATCACCACGCACACCACTGAACGCGCGAGTGATAAACGCATGCAAACCGTTGGACAGAGGCTCCAATAAGACAAGAGCGAGGCTGTAGTAAGGAACTCGCGGCACGGAAGCGGCGCAAAACCTCCAAACGCATAATATCATAGCTCGCGGTCTGCTTCCATCTCAAAACGAAGGACACCGGATTAGTAACGTGCAGAGTCGTTCGTGGAAGCGCAGTGTTGGCTGACCCATTCCAAGCCTGATGCTCGTCTCAGCACGTCTTCAACACCCACTTTACCTTCAATGTGCTGCCCCACCACTTCCAACACCCGCAGCCGCCCAGCTTTCACTCCCCCACGCAGCCCACAGCAGCACCCTCTTCTTATGAGGCTTACTTGGAGTCTCCATGAGCGTTGTGAGGCCTCAGCGTGACTTGAGCTGCATCGGAGCTTGGAAGCAATCTCTGCCTTCGTCCCAAACCAGCTGAAGACACTCGAGCCAGCCAATTATCCAGACGGCTTCTGCTGGGGAACGGTGCCGACACTGGGTAGTCACGTGCATGGGACGAACCAAAGTTTACGACGGCGGTCGCGAGGCGATGATTGTCCGTGGTTTGGGTGAACCCATTTCTGTGTCCTATCGAAACCACCTCGCTACTATTCTGCTTACTTTATTCCATATTACATTCTCATTGGGCGATTCAAACCGTACAGCGAGATGCCTCGCGTTTTCTCGTCCAGCAGGTTGCATGCTGCTCCCCATTCACAATTTAAGCAGAGTCCGAACCACGAGCAGCAAACTCCAGAAGACCAGGCTAGCGTCGCCGAGAAGAGAGAGAGAGAGAGCATGTCTGTTGCCGAGGGGAACAGCAAAACTGCCGCACCAGTGACCGACCAAGGCATCAATCCTAGCGAGGCCACGCACACCGTCGAGATGGAGACCACGTTCGCTGCTGCGCGCGGAGACGATGACGACCACGCGAGCCGCGACAACCTCATCCACTACCGCTGGAAAGTCGGCCTCTGGAGCTGCTTTGGCGACTGCGTACCCAACGGTTAGCCTCTTGTATCACTCCTTGCCGCCTCGTTCTCGATTGCAACCACTAACGGCTCGCCTCGCGCTCATTGCTGATGCTTGACTACTGGGCTACGACAGGCTGTATGTCGTTTCTGTGCCCGTGCGTGGTGGTGGCACAGATCAGTGCGCGGATCGGGATGGCCAGCTACTCGTTGGTGCTTGGGGCATTCCTGGTGCTCTACCTCCTGGTTGGTTTGTCAATTGGCATCCAATCGCGCCCGATTCACATCCTCACCATTGTTGGCGCTGCTGTCGCCATCGCTTACGTGAGCTTCATGCGCTACAAGCTGCGCCTGCAGTTCGAGATCCCGGGTATGGTCAAAACGGACGTGGGGAGCGCCTTGTGCTGCGGACCATGCACCGTTGCGCAAATGGCGACACAGGTGGAGTCGTACAAGCCACGCTCCTGCTCGTTCGGCCCTCGCGCCACGCTCCAGGGCTACCCAGGCCCGTAAAGCACTCTGCAAGACCACAGGAATACAAATGCAGTCATGCCACTGAACTCTGTCCAAGTGCAAGCTGCCAATAATTGCTCCAGACTCGATAATATAACATGGCCATCGTTCAAATCCGTTCATCCACAACTTCACTTCACCTCCAGCTTTGCATGTACAACGTCAGCGATCTCTTAGCTTGTTCAGTAAGACGGCGCCTGCCGACCGAATGGCAGCGCACGCGGATTCCCCTCCTTGTCTGTAAACAGCCATTTCTCGAGAGATTGCAGCCTTGACGGCGACTTCTGTGGTGATGGCGCGGCCGCGGGATGTGGCCTCCCTGTCCGTCGCGGTCTCCGTGAAGTTGACGCTGTCTGGCGCTGCTTGAACGGGAAGAACTGGCTGCTGGACATACTCCCGCTTGCCAGTTCCTCCTGTTCCGGTACTTTCGGTGGGCTGGCCTTGGGGGTGTTGTTGCTGGAAGGCAGCAGCCAGCTGGACAACCTGTCCGAGAGCGAGCTCACCTGGTTCTCTGTCACAACGACGCGCTGGCGCTTGTGGCGCTGCGCGTCATGCAACCCCGCCATACTCACGTCCTCTACGTACTCCCGCTTGCCGGCCCCGCCGTGCGGTGGGAACGACTCTACAGCCGAGAAGCGCGTGGAAGACGCACGTTGGGTCGCTTCATGCGGCTCTTGGGTGGATACGAAACTCACCTCTTTCCCCTGCAGCAGCTTGGGACTTGTGAGCTGTCTAGCGGCCGGCTGGGGAGGGAAATTCACCAGGTTTTGGTGCCGCCCCAGGAAGAGATGCAGCTCGCTGATCTGGTTCTGCAGGAGTTCCAGCTCCAGTTCCAGCGCCAAGATCTGCTCGCCAGCAAGAGCCACGCATGAGCAGCCCGTTAGTGACCTCAAGTACTCACCTCTCGCATGCAGACCAGATGCGCGTTGCCTGGGACACGTACCGGGGACCGATGGAAGCGACAGCCTAGCATAATCTCGCTGATGGTGGATTTGTCGTGCTTGGCCAGCGTTTGCCACCTCTCCAACGCACGCTGGTCCTGCAGTCGCACTAGCGGTATCATGAACGTGCCGATGAGTTCGTCCGCGCCAATCTGCAGCGTCCAATTCCAAGCACAACGTTCAGTACAAGCTACCCCAATGCCCCCAAACAACAACGCATTCCAGCGTCAATGCCGGCTTACGCGCTCCTCCTGCATGACATCCACGCGTAATGTACCAGCCGCGGCAGGTACACCCTCGAACACCAGCGTCTCCTGCCACTCCGGTGCATACTGCACTGGCCTCTTGGTCGTGCGCTTCTGCTCCATGACGAAGCTGTGGTAGGCCTCGCTCTGGCCGTCGCTCTGGCGCTCCCCGCTCACCACCACCTCGAGTGTCACGCGCACATAGGCCATCTTGCCCGAGAGGAAGCCGGCTTTGAAGAGCAGGTTGCGCGCCGCGCCCACCTTGAGCTCCAGCCGAGCCACACTGGCGCCAGTGTCCAGCCGCTCGTCCACGCCCGCTCGAGCGCTGTAGCGCAGCTCGTGCTGCAGCTGCCGCAGTCGCGTCTGCTGCGCCGCGCGCGTCTCCTCCAGACGCTGGATGCGCGCCGCCACGTCCTCCACCGCGCTCATGCTCGGCGCGTCGGGATGTCGTGCACTGCGGGGAGCTGCTTCCCGCTTGCGGTTCGCTTCGGCTAATGCCAGATGCAGTCCAGCACCTGCTGGTGGATAAATGAGCTGAAATTTTCTCCGGCGAAACGGCAGATCAGAGCATCTGATCCCGAATTTGCTGCCATAACGCATGCCAGTGCTGAATGTCGATATATGGCATTACGAGGTGTTCTGCAAAAGGCAGTTCGCATAGAGGAGTGAGTGGCCACATTGTGGAGGAGGGGTCATTTGCATAGGAGGGAGTATGCGGGTTAGGAGGGATGCAGCTCCGCTTCATCATCGATACGAAGGTCGCATCGGAGAAATGCATGTACCTGGCAAAATAAACCACCGTCGACTCCAGGAATGCAGCCGTTTCCGAGTCAATGCTGAGCAGGTATCTTGCGCCTTGCAGGCTGCACGAACGCCAGCGGGATAAGGATCACGAAGTTCCGCTCGCGAGTTGCCCTACGCCGCGCCCGATTTGGCATGCGCAAGACAACGGCCTTCTGATTACGGCGCTGGCTGCGGGGCGGGGAACCCCATTCCACCTTGAGAGGAAGTCTCGGGGACTGCGATCGCTGCGCGCCGAGCAGACTGACACTGGCCGAGAGCTCCATCTCGGGTTTGCGCGGCTTCGTTTGCACGACTCGCAGCTTTTGAGCAAAATCGAGCATACTCCGACCACGCACAAGCTTGCTGATTGGTCCGTTACGCGAGGAGGTTCTTCCAACTGCACAGCAAGGGTACGGTTACTGGGGTACACATTGGGCACTTAAGGATAATCTTTCCGTACCACAACTACATCCGTACACTATTGAGGACACTTACATGAGTTGCCCTAACCTCTACGATATTTGATGAAGTAGAACTGTCCGAATTGGATGCACGCAAAGGTTTACCAAAACTGAGGTCTTCTGGCCAATCAGACCACGCTTTATTGGTCAACCAGGGGGGCTTTACGCTGGCCTTAGCCTAAAAGCTCGACGCACTAGTCGGTGGCGCTAGCGGCCTCATTCCTCGCCTTTGCACCAACCACAGCTCTCGCTGAGACTGCCTCTGTTTGCTCGAGTCTCCCCACGCTCCGTCACAAAAACATGGAAGAGCGCAGTTAGTGCCGCTAGCCCATTCGGCACACACGTTCGTACAGCCCGCGCCGTCCCCATCTCTCGCCGTAGCTCCCTCCACTAGCATTGGCCGAATTTCCCCCGCCCTCCCCGCCTCCATTCGCCAAAAGACGTATGCGCCTTTCTCATTGGCTGAAACCCCGGCAAGCCGTCGCAAAAACATGGGGACGCGCGGTTCTGCTGGTCTTGGAGGGGGCGGCAGCCGCCCGCCCCCCATTCCGGCCGGCCTCACTACCAGAAAACCAGCGCCGCCCTCCGAGTCACCGCCGTCCGAGTCACCATGCCTGCTGACCTCAAGTCCTTCCTCAAGACCACGCCGCTGGACCCGCGGTTCCCCAACCAGAACCAGTCGCAGCACTGCTGGTACGTGCGCGCCCACGGCTTCCCCGCTCGAATTGGCGCTCTGGGAGCCGAGTTGTGACGCGTCCCAGTGATCTCACCGTATGAACGCGTGCTTCTGATGGTTCCCGTGCGCAGGACGCGCTACAACGAGCTGGTGCTGTGCCTGAAGGAGAACGACGGCGACGAGGACGCCTGCAAGAAGTACGTGCAGTACGCGGCGTCGCTCTGCCCGAGCTCGTGGGTACGTTCCGCCACCTCCGCTCCTTATCCTTGTTACCGGTCTTGTGTGCGGTGGCACCGCGCCTCATAGTGCTCGGGTGCTGACCTCTACGTGCGTGGTCTATCTACTCTGGCCATAGATTGAGCGCTGGGACGAGCAGCGCGAGGAGGGCACGTTCGCCGGCGTGCAGTACTTCAAGGAGGAATAAGCGCCTTGAGACGCACTGCCAGCCCGCTGCGGCCGCGCCAGCAGCTCTCCGTATCAAGTGGCCTTGTGTAGCGAGCTCTCTGGTGTCTTGTGGCCGCGCTGCAGTCGCTGGGCGCTTGCTCGGCGGCAGGTTGAGCGGGCTGTCTCGCTCCGTTCATCATTAACCGCTTTTACGAATACAAACGCCCAGAAACAACGGACTTAAACCGAGCCTTCCGCTTTTGGCCTGGAAAGATTGCGCGGCTGTCCGCCGGCGACGCGTTCCAACGGGACGCTTTCATTCGCGGACGCGCTGGAGCGCTTAGAAATGAATCTGCATGCACGGGAGTACAGGTGCTACTCTACGTCGGCTTTGAACACGTACACAGGCAATAATGAAAGCACGTACACGTACGCGGCGGAGTGGGGCGCGGGACCTGTGCTGGCGTCGGGATCGCCGACTTCACAGCTCAGAAGCGCTGGTCTGGGTGGCTCGGCATGCCTCCCATCGGCGATAACTGGAACTGGTTTTGGTTTTGGTTCTGGTTCTGGTTCTGCTGGCGCTGTTGGCTCTGGAGCTGCTGGTGGTGCATGATGGCGTAGTGTGCTGGCTGTAGTGGCTGCTGTGGCGGAGTGTAGCCATTGGGCTCGTCCCACGAGCCCGAACCTTCCGTCGGCAGGTTCTCGTTCAGTCCAGCACTTTCCAGCAGGACGTCGATGTAGTCCTTGGGCGGTTGATACTGTTGCTGGCTCTGTGGCGGCATCGACGTGGCTTGACGCTGGCTTCTCTGCTGCGAGTATTCCACCGCATTAACCCCTTCAAAGCCGGCCGGCATGTTGGCTTGAGCTGCATTCGGGTCGCCGAACTTGAAGGGGAACATGGTCGGCGCCATATAGCCATTTGGCTGAGGCCGATAGCCCGAGCCAGTGCTCGTCGCCCAGCCGCCCGGTTGTGTCTGCAATGGGCCGGAGATGTCCCGCATGGCCATGTCAGCTCTTGGCTCCATCTGCGGGTTGTAACCGGAGCCGAACATGGCGTTCTGGCGGTTGGAGCGCTGCTGCTGCTGCTGGTACGCGCCTTGCATGAGTGTGTCGGACGAAATGGGGAGCACTGCCGACGCCTCGTTCTTGATGCTCGAGGTCTGGAACGCTGACGACTGTTGAGGCGAGCCAGAACTGGCCGTAGAAGTTAGCAGGTGCGTGAACTGAGTCACGGGCACGTTCCTACCGCTGTTGGCGTTGAAATCCGCCATGAGCTGCTCGCTCTTGCGTCTGCCGAAGCTGGTGGAGTTGGTGGACCCGAAATTCAGTCCCATACCGCCGTTCAAAGCCATCCCCGACCCCATAGTCTCGCCAAAGTTGGGCTGCAGCATGTGCGGCAGACTGTTGCGTTTGCCTCGCGCCGCCTTTGACGAGTGACGCACCGACAGCTCCTTGGCCGCGGCCAGTTTCCGTAGTTGATGCAGTTGTTGCTGAGGCGAGGACGCGCGAGCCAGAGCGTCCGCACGCGCTTCCAGTTCCAGTCCCAGCTCTTGCTGGTCTGGCGCTCCCGTGCGTTTCCGTCCGTTGGCTGAAGACTTGGCCGCCGCTGCAGCCGCTGCCATCCCCATACTGAAAGCCTCAGCACCTGGTAACATGCCAGTAGAGTGGCGTCTTCCAGCCATGGCGGAGTTTAAGAAGGCGGCAGCAGCGCCAGTGGCCATGGAGCTGGATTTCTGGCGCTTGAGAGCCTTCTGTGCCACCTGATTGGGAGTCATGGGCGCTTGAAGTGCTGGGTTCTTGGACTCTGGAGGCGGAACGGACTGGCGGATGGGACTGCTGGAAGCCGAGTGCGACTGCGAGAAGGATTGCGCTGGAGCCAGATGTATGGACGGAGGGGAAGCCAAGGCGCCAGTGGAGGAAGCGGAGGTGGAGACGGCGGTTATGGCGGGAGAAGCACGTTCCTTGCGCTTGATGAGCTTCATCCGATTCTTGTCATGGCGAAGGAAGCACGGGTGGCTGAAGGTGCAGATGGTGGTTTGCGTCTTGGTCCACTTCTTGAAGCCAAAGTAATTGAGCTGGCGCTGGAAGCTCGACACCTTGTTGTGCTTGAAGTACTTGGGCAGGATCTGCGCCGACAGTTGATCCGGCTGTTGGATCTGGAAGGCCGTGCCGTCGTGTGCCCACGAGATGATGCTTGGGTCTTCACTCTCCAGGATCTGGAACAGAAACCGCAGGAACTTGGGCACGCCCACATTGCGTCGTCGGATCACGTGGATCTCGCCGGTGGCCGTCATGCGCGTCACTGTCCTTGGCCTCTCAAGCTCCGTCTTAGCCTTCATCCTGGGCTTCATCTTGGGCTTCGCCTTGCTCTCCGTCTTGGGTTCCGTCTTGGGCTGGCGGTTGTGCTCTTGCTGGTTGTCTTCCACCTTGACGGGTTGTTCCTGTTCCTGCTGCTGCTGCTCCTGTTCGAGCTCTCGTTGGCCGTCGACAAGCGACGCACGGCGTGTGGCCGTGGTAGTAGCCGCGTCGGTCTCTGGATATGCGTGCAGCGGCGCGCCCAGCGCCTCCGCTTTCATGGCGAAGGCCGGGAAAGATCCGTCGCTGGGCATGCAGAACTGCGGCTGCTGCTGCTGCTGCTGCTGCTGCGAGACGCGGAAGAGCGCGGGGGCGCCGCCGCGACCGCCAGGAAGAGACGAGGGGGCGCCCGTGCCCATGTAGAACCCGCCGCCGCCGCCACTGCCGTAGGAGCGCATGCCGCCGCCGCCGCCGCCGTTGGGAGCTCTGGTGTCTCCGGCGCCGTGCATTCTGTTGTGCATCTCTTCAAGACCGAAGGAAAACGGGAGAAAAAAGGGCGGCCAGGATCTTGGCCTGGTTCTATAATACCTGGGTGGACCTGCGTCGCGTCCCTCTAAATCATCCAGCAAACCGGATTCACGATCGCAGGCTTTCGGCTTCACAAGGCCAATACGCACGCCAAGCGCTATCCCCCCACATGCTACCAAGTAAACGCTGCAACAGCACCCCATCGCCGACTAGAGACCCTGGATAGGGGGCGCGCGAGAACAAAAGCTTCCACGCTTTGAGGGCGGTTGTCTTGACTTGACTATGGACGAGGCGGCTCTGGGCTCGAGAAATGTCTTTTGGCGTGGATAGCTGTCGTTTCGGGCGCGCCATGCTTGCCGGCCCCCCTCGCTCACCGGACAGTGCTGAGCTCGGTGGGACTTTGCAGCCCGGTGTCCGGTGCGCGCCCGCCCTATTTCCCGGGGCCATGCCGCCATGTGCACGTGCTCGCCAGCGTCGTGCGAGGCGCTGGCCGTAGACTGCAGCACTGCTCGGTGAATGTGCGCGCACGGTAGCGAGGGCTCTTAGGCGCCAAGCGTCGCTGCGGGAGGCCCCAAGCACTGGCGTTTACGTCCGGTGCTGTGCGGCGATACGCCGGCGAGGAGAAAAAGAAACTGGGCACCGGCGCTCTGAACGCTTGGCACGCACGTGGCAGACGCGTGCTCGTCACCCCGAACGAAAGCATGCCTGCTGGGTGGCAGACTCGCCGTCGCCGCTGTATCGCGGGCCCGACACGCCAACCAGACGACTTGGGGTGCAAGCAGTAGCGCTCCTGGTCGACTCGATGCATGCTCTCGAGGTTCAGCAGCTTCTTACCCGGGGCTGCAGCTTGAGGATCCTCCGAGGTCGATCAGTTCTCACGCCACCCATAATTTCAGACCTGCTGGAGATCAATTGCGCTCAGGAGCTGGGATATATTTGCTCGTTGGCTTTACGCGAGCTGCACTGCACAAGCTTTGATCTTGCTGCGAGCTGGTTCCGAGCAGACTTGAGCGAGATGGCGCTCTCTGTCTTGCTGGTCGATGCGAATTTCACCCTGCTGCAAGGGTGTAGCTGCACACGGCCTACACGATCTACACGCCTCCCTCCCTCCTTTTCGGTGAGCTCAGGTTGGGAACCTACATTTCGTACCAATAGGGGCCATCAAATGATGGATAGCACTAATCAACACCATCGTGTTGCTCTCTATGCTGCTAAGGGAGGCGTCGTCCCAGCGTGCGCTGTCTGAACCGCA
>JAADYK010000301.1:0-25114 GCA_023338225.1 Halophytophthora batemanensis
GGCGGAGATGGAGGCTTTCGTGCACGCGTGTACGACGGAGGGCGCGGCAGTGCCCGTGGGCGGCGTGGATGGGCGTGAGGCGCTGCTATTGGCACTGGCGGCCAACAAGTCGTTGGCCGAGAACCGTCCAGTAAAGGTGGCCGAACTGAGACTGGAGTAGCCAGCGAGTCGAGATAGATGCCGTGGGTTCGGTGCATGAAGTTTCTCAATCAATGCTGCATTGCTTTCCTTGTAAAGATCGAAGATGTGCGGCGAGGCGGGCCAAGACTGAGCTCCACGCCCTTTAGCTGCAGAAGGGCCTAACGACCGAATGAAGAACTAATGGGGCTCACTCACCCTGACCTCCTAGTATTCCCTCCAGTGCTGTCTCCTGTGCCAGGCCGACGAGGCGCTTTTAAAACACAATCGTGTCGAGCATGGCTCCGAGACACTGCACCGTGTTCAGCGCCATGAGGTCGTACACGTCGTTCTCCAGATGCTTCTTGGGGTCCAACTTGCCGACGTTCAGCACCTCCAGCTCCTCCGGCGTCTTCTCCTCTTCCTCCTGCACGCGCTTGTTGTACTGCTCCGTGAGTGCCAGCATACTCTGTACACCAGCGATTTCCCGAGAACAACCACAATAGACTCCAGTGTTAGCAGCACTTGGGGTTGGTTTGCCTTGTCTGGATGACGAACTACATACCTTGACGGTTGTCTCGTTTTCCTGGGAGTGATCTTCAAACTTGGAGAGCACCAGGCCATCGCTCCACGTCTTCTTGTGCAGGTTCATGAGCATTTGCTCCTCCAGCTCGTTCTTGCGGTAGTCAATGGCGATCGAGTAGTAGTGGCGGTTCAGTCCATGAATGAGCGCCTGCGCAGTACAATACAGAGCACGAGGATACCAACATGAGTCCTCCACTCCATCTTCAGCGACGTATGGCAGTAATGTCCGCGCACCCCACCTGAATGGAGGGCTTGTTGAGGTGACCAATGTTCGACGTCGTTTGCCGCGGTTCCTGACCCATCATCATCAACTGCGGGTTGATGAGACGGAAAGCGTCAATCACCACCTTGCCCTTGACACTCTGGATGGGGTCTACCACCACCGCCACGGCGCGCGGGTTCAGCGCCTCGAAACTCTGCTGCGTGTTGATATCCACGCCTGAGAGCCAACAACCAAAGCCCGGGTGCGAGTGATACCACCCCACCACCATCTCAGCACTGAGGGGACAGAGGACGCAACAAGAAACATGCACGAGTCAGAGCTCCTGCATGCTTTCACAGAGCCTTTCCCCACCTGCAGAGCCAAGTCGCTCGCGTGCTCACCGGCCCGTTTGCTTGAGCATCTCCAGCATCTTCATCTGGAACACTGGATCCACAGCCTCCACACTCACACCCGTACCGCTCTGCGGCATGGCGAACACATCGATGCAGTTCACGGTGTAGTCATCCACGAATTCGCCGAGCATCAGCCCCATGACCTCCATCGGCACGCCGGCGCGTCCTGTACGCGCACGAGAGCAAAGACACAAGCGCACATGCATGCGTGCCGTGTTCTTTTAGCCACGCGCCTTACAAGAAGGAAGACAGGGGGACGGCAGCCAACCCGCCTCAGCACCTCGCAGAGCGCAGTCCCGCGTCCGCCAGACCCATAGATCCAAAGGCGCCTCTCACCGTGCTTCAGCATCTTGAGCAGCGCCAGCGACGAGATATGCACCTTCTCGGCCGTGTCCACCAGCGGGCCATCGGCGCCCGGGCCGCCCTGACCGGGGAGGCCCGGCAAGTTGCCAAACAGACGCTGCAGTCGGTCCATGGCGAGAGATCTCCTGGCTGCCTTCCTGCTCTCTCGCTCTCGCTCTTCCTCTTCCTCTTCCTGGGAAATGGGGAAAGGATCGCACGTAACCCAGGTACAGCTTGTTGCGCAGCGTAACCCCCTTCGTAACCCAGGTCTTCCAGAAGCAGAGCAGGCAGAAGCAGAGCAGGCAGAAGCAGAGCAGACAGAAGCAGGGAGCGAGTGAAGGAGGAGGGGGAGCCATGGAGACCCCGCCGCGAGAGAAGGCGCCCAGCGCAGCGCAGCCCAAGCAGCTGCACGCACGACTCAAGATGCAGATAGAGAGCGAGATGGAGGTAGAGAGCGGTGACCCGGAGATGGAGCGCATGGGCGACGAGGCCCCAGTCCACGCGGCGGCCATCAAGCCTCTGGCCGACGACTTCGACGACGGCGACTTGGAGTGAGCGAACGGCCAAGGGGGGGAGGAGCAGACTCTAAGAACGGCGGACAGAAGATATCGCTTTGCTATTTAGTAGCTACGCAGTGCTGAGAGGGGGGAGGGAAAAGAGAGAACTCGCAAGCACGCAGCAGCCTCGCTGGGTGGCGACTGCATTTGCTACACCTGCTGCATCTGCTGCATCTGCATTGACTTCAGCGGGCGGCACGGCCTTCTCGGAGTCGGAGCCTCGCCTTCTAGACGCGACCAGCCTCCTTGACGGCGGTGAAGAATGCGCAGTTGTAGACCGTCTTCATCATGCTCTTGAGGTTGTTGGTGTACAGACACTCGCGCTGCGACTCCTTCTGCTCAGCAGGCCATGCAAGCAAGACACACGCAGACGTTCAGTTGAGACTGGTGTTGCCGCGCACCGATCGAGAGACGCAGATACGAGCGTAAAGCAGAGCGCAGGTATACCTGGATCCGGAAGTTGTAGGTGCCCATGACATGCTTGAGTTCCTCGTACGAGAGCTCCACGGACTGGTCATAGCGCTCGTCGTCGTCGCCACCGCCGTTTTGCCAGTGGTAGAGCAGTGGACCGAGATTGATCCAGTAGCCTCCAGGTTTGAGCAGGCGCTCGAATGCCTCCACGTACTCGATCACATTCGGTGCCGCATCAATGAAGAAGCACGTGACGATGCAGTCCCAGCACTCTGATGGAGTAGACGCAGCACAGCACAGTACACAAGCATCCACGCACGTGGTCAGGAATCCAGGCCAATCGCTTCCGGAAGATCAAAAAGCACGCCCATAGCTCGCCCTGCCGCTACCTTTGTCGTTCTTGTAGGCCTCCAGGAACTCCCCAGCGCACATGGAGAAGTCTGGGCGGTTGCCGCTGTTGAGCCCCAGCAACTCCGCTGGCGAGACGTCTGGGATTGCCACAGGACGCAGGAGGTCCGTGATCGAAAGCGCGTTCGACGGGTTGTGAATCCACGGGTGGATCTCGAACTCCTGCGGCTGCGAAACCCTGCAAGAGCCAAGCGCAAGTAGAAGCAGCACCAGCACCAGCACCAGCACACACACGCGCATAAAGAGAGAGACCCGTCAGCCTGCAGCAGAGGCAACAGCACCACAGTCTACGTCGCGGCCAAGTACCAGTTGAGGATAAAGTTGCTCGCAAAGAGCATTTGGTACGAGAACTCGTTTCCCTGCGTCGCGTAGCCCTTGGCCGCAATCTCGAGGGCGAGGCGCCCCAGACCCGCCCCAGGCACCAGCACGCGGTGAGAGTTCCTACGACGTGGCATAGCGGGCACAAGTTGAGTTCAACTGCACCGCAACAAGTCGAGGGCCCGGCAGGGGCGATCACAAGCGCCACGTACTGGTTATCGGCGTTCACAGGCAGCACGCGACGCAGCTCCTTGACAATCGGCGTGTAGCACATGTCGCGCTCTTTCTTGCCCTGCAGACATGTAACAGGGGGCGCGCCCCACCGATGAGCACTCGCATGACCCCCCACACGCACGCACACACGCACACACGGAAGGACTCCTGCTCCCAATACGAACCTCGTCGGACCAGTCGCGAACGAACTGGTGCAGCGTGCTCTTGAGCTTGGAGAAGTGGCGCGGCAGACTCTGCACGGGCGTCTTGGGCGTGATCGGTGGCAGCTCCACCAGCGGACCTCCAGACTCCAGCTGCGCCTGCACGACTCGCTCAAAGAAGAGCTGGTTGTGGTGCGCCGCATTCTGCACGAGCCAGCGCCCCCAACAAGTCAGCAACAGCATTCAAGGGCCCGCACACCGCGCCGCCCAGCAACTCCTCCTTTGCGCAGGCAAGCAGTGCGCCTAAAGTTTCAACAGCGTACCACGAAGTGGTGCAGGTTGCGGATCGTGGAGGACTGCGGCAGACGGCGCTGCATCTCGATGGGCATGGACTGCAGGTGCTTCTTCCGGCGGTAGATCTCGCGCATCATGAGAGTCTCATACTCGCGGAAGGACACGAGGACCGCCTTGTAGTGCTCCTGCTCGTCCGGGTCCTGCTCCATCGCGGCGTCTTCTCCTTCCTGCTTCGCCTTCTGGGTCCGCTCGCGTCCGTCGCCTTCCCGCGCTTCCCGCTTTTTGCAAGTGCGGCGCGAAACTGCATGGAACGGAACTGGGGGCTTGCGTGGTCCACACCACGCCATTCCGCACGGCCCGAGGCACAGCAACCAGTTGGCCCGAAGCCGAGAGCAAGATGTCCCAAGGCCGCATCCTCCCGCTGGGTAAGCTGCCGCCGCTGCACGGACTACACGCCCCTTGTCTCGCGTGGCGCGCGCGCTAACGCCTGCCGTGCCGTGACGCCGCAGAGCTCATTGACAAATGCATCGGCTCGCAGCTGTGGATCATCATGAAGGGCGACAAGGAGTTCGTTGGCACGCTTCGGGGCTTCGACGACTACGTTAGTACGTACCACCGGCCCGCTGAGAGGCCCAAGATGCAGAAGGAGGCAACCGCTGGGCTATAGACCCCTTGTCCGTTGCCTCCCCCGCTGCCTGCTCACAGGATCCGCCACGGTACTGACTGACTGGCTGGCTGGCTGCGTGTCGCCTTGGCGCCTCGGCGCTCGACTGTCCGTGCTCCTCCTCCCCCCTCCTGCAGACATGGTGCTGGACGACGTGACAGAGTTGTAAGGAAGCGCCCTGTGGAGTGCGGCGAGCTCGCTTCAAGGCACCGCGCGGACGCGTTGCCCATTGCTGACATCGGTGCCACCTCTTTCCCTCGTGCCTGTGGCCACAGCGAGATCACCCCGGAGGGCAAGCGCGAAGTGAAGCTCGACCAGGTCCTGCTCAACGGGAACAACGTCTGCCTCGTACGTCCCCTTGCTCTCTCTGTATTGCGACGCGGTGGGGCCTACTGCGCTGCTTGTCGCGCAGGACTGACCGATCAAACGCTGTAGCTCGTTCCTGGCGGCCACCCGAGCTCAGCGTAGGCTTCCGCGCGACCGACGCATGGCGGATCAGCGCGCTGAGTGGTGCAGGGAAAGGTGGGCGCGTGACTGCAGCAGTACGCAAGGGGTCCCAAGCAGTCTCACCGTCTTGATGAGGGCAAGAAACACAAGGCGCGCAGCGTTGGCGTCTGGCTGTCGTTCCATCGGTCTATTGGGCGAAGGACTCTCGCGTCGTAGCAAGAACCACCGCGAAGGCAACACGCTGATTTCCGTTATCGCTTCTGACTCACAATGCGCCTCTTCTCGCCTACGCCAACCTTCTACTCCCCAGCGCACCGCGCCACGGCGCTGTCGGCCTCCATGAGCTCCTGCGGGGACTCGCCGCCTACTTCTTGGCCTTGGCGTCATTGTTGCTCTTGACGACCCGACGGTTAGAGAGCCCCAAGTAGCGGCGCTGCTGCTCCTCCTCCAGGTTCTCGAAGCCCTTGCGCTCCAGCTCGCCCAGCGTGGGCTGCACGTCCAGCAGCGTGAAGAGCCACTCCGGGTACTCGGCCCGGTCCTTGAGCTCCGGGTGCGAGCCGTCCTTGAGGATGTTGGTGGGCACCACCTTGGTCAGATCCACCACCTCGGCGGCCACCGCGCCTCCCTTGCCCTTGGCCGCGAACATGCGCGCGCCCGGCAGCGGCTGCGCGCTCAGGCGCGTCGCCAGTCTCCGCGTCGTGGCCAGCATCGTGCTCTGCGTCTCACTCGGTTCCCGCTCCTCGCCGTTTGCGCCACCAGTCAGGAAGCCCCGGCCACAATCGCCACAAAGCCAAAGGTGGGGCCACCGGCTGGAGAGAAACCGACGGTGCTGCGGCTAGATCTGAGACAACCGCGAGGCGCTGCGGCTATTTGTGCGATTTCCGAGAGACGGAGGCCGTCGTCCACCTGCCACCAGCAGCCACAGCAACCACAGCAGCCGCAGCACTGGCAAGACCCGAAGCGACCGCCAGAGCAGCAGGCGCCGCACTAGGCCGAGTGCAGGCAATGGGCGGGAAGACGCGGAAGCGCAAGGGCGCGCGCGCGTCGGGCAAGGCGCAGGCCTTCGCCGCGTCGTCCATCGAGAGCATGGAGTCCAGCAAGGACAAGAAGCAGCAGAACCGCCGCCGCATGCGCGTGGTGCAGTTGCAGCGCGCGCTGGACCGCAAGCTGCGCGAGCTGCGCGCCTTCCCCAAGCATGCGCCGCCGCCCAAGCCGCCGGCACGCAAGGGCCCCACGCCACCCGAGGAGTGGAAGCTCAAGGGTGCGGCGCGGCCGGCGGCTCTGCTAGCGCGCATCGCGGCGGGTGAGCTGGACGAGTGCGGCAACGAGTTTCCCAAGCCCATCGAGACCTTCGACCTGTACGAGCAGACTCGGAAGGAAGGGCGCTTGGCAGAGCGAGAGGAGACGAAGGAGTACTTGAGCATTATGAAGCAGCTCGCCGACGCCTGCTGCAATGCTGGGATGCCAGACCGCGGCATCAAACACTACGAGAAGTGCATGCAGCTGGACACAACGGATTCGCTGCGCTCTCGCGAGGGACTCGCCTGTGCACTTGTGGACGAAGGTCGGGGAGCGGAGGCGCGCGCGCTGATCGACAAGTACGGTGACGAGCAGTCGGCAATTCTGGCTTACTGTCGTGTGATCTTAGAGTATGTGTCGTGGGAAGTGCTGGAGGAGGAGGGCTCGTCGGAGAAGGTGGTGCAGACGGCGTTCCACAAGGCGTTCGAGCTCAACCCGTTCATTGCCGTGCTTATCGCCTACCACGAGACGTTCTTCCAAGTGATAGAGTACGTAGACGAGATCAAGCAACCGAAGCACGGCTCCATTGAAGAGGCCTTCGTCTACGGCTCCCAGAACATGGGCGTGTGGCTGGACACCCTCGGCGCCATTGCGTGGATTGAGAAGGAGCTGGACGAGCGGCCAGAACCTGTCGCTACCAAGGAGAACGTGGCCGATGAGATGTATCTGGGCATGTATGAGACTGCGGTGGAGATGCATAAGGAGCAGCTAGCTGAAGCCGAGGCCGCCGCTTTGGAATCAGGCGATGGCAGCGACAAAGTGGACGAAGGCAGCTCTGAAGAATTCGACCCTGACGACATTGACGGAGGCGACGACTAAGCTCAACCGCGCCATTGCAGCATACAGCCCCATATTTCATAGACACCAAATGCCAGTAAAAGGACACATGCACACACACACACACGCACAGAAGTTCATTTTCCGCCACCGGCGGCTACAGCGTTGCTTTGCACATCTCCCAAGCGGCAATCGACCGGCCAGCGATCTGTGTGACACACTTGCTCCTTGCCTTATTCCTCCACGTACTTGGCGAACAGGTACTCGGGCGTCGTCATGGCCTTGAACTCCAGGTTGTTGCCGGAAGGGTCCTTGAAGAACATGGTCCACTGCTCGCCCTTGCGGCCGACGAAGCGCAGGTGGGGCTTCACAACAAACTCGATCTTCTCCTCCTGCACACGCTTAGAAAGTGCGTGGAACTCGTCCACCGTCATTGCCACGCCAAAGTGCGGGACCGGCACGTCGTCGGCGTCTGCAGTAGTAGCACCCAGTAACACACACAGTTGAGCGCTGTGCGTCCTCATCGCACGGAATGTACACCACGGATCGATACTTACCAACGGGGTTGTGGAAGTCCACTCCCCGGTAGTCGCTGGTCACTTGGTGCACGACCAGTTGGTGGCCAAACATGTTGTAGTCCTGCAAGGAAGTCGCAGCAAGACACGACACCAAAGGTTAGTTCACGCCCGATTTGCACGCACGTGTTGAAGTTATGGGTGCTCATGACGCAAAGAGCGATACGCAACGAGGTCCCAAGCGATTGCCAACCTGCCACTGCTTGGACGAGCGCCCCTCCGTGCAGCCGAGCACACCGCCGTAGAACTTCTTGGCTGCGGGCAGCACGTGAGATGCAGGTTAGCACAGCAGTCATCGCAGACAACCGGCCAGTTGAAGACCCACCTTCCTCCAGGTCGTGCACTGGCACGGCCAGATGAAAGGGCGGGATCTGGGACGACATGAATCTCTTGGCGATGGACGAGCGGGACGAGTTGGCGACGCGCTGCAGCATGCTCTTCTTCAGCCAGGACGGCGGACTCGAACTCGGGCGCTTGCTCTCGACGCTTGCTTTTCCGATGTGAGCTCTTGTGCTTCAACGCCGCCTGTGCTGCCCAACACACATCAACTTGGACTTGGCCCAAGGGGTGGGCGGCGATTCAAATCTGAATCGACGATTGGATGACCCCCGGGATTGGATGACTCGCCCAATCAGAGCGAACGGGGCAGCTTGACGCTCTGCCGATCACCGCCGCCGACTCGCGCCACCGTGCTGGACTGCTGCGCCTGCGTCTGTGCGGCCAAGTGGAAGTACGCAATGCACGCAAATGCAGCCCGAAAGCTCTTGGCAGCGGTCTCCAAGCGCCGCCGCCGCAAGTGCGCCGGCCAGGCAGGTGTCCTTGCTCGGCCTTGACTCGTTCACCGCGGCCAATTCAATGGTGAATCGCAGCTCGCTGAAAAACACCGGAAACGCACGTCCTCGTGATCCCCCAGTATTTCATTCGCTTGAAGAGCCCAAGATGGCGCCGGTCCGCCCCCAAGTGCTGCTGCGCGGTCTGCTCCAGCGCGGTCTTCGAGTGAGCGCTAGCACGAAGGGCAGAGTCTGCGCAAGCGCCAGCCCCGCCTCCACGCGCTGCTTCAGTGGCAGCAGTAGTGATGGCCCTGCGCGCCCATCGTCGGGCTACAACCCCGTGGCCGCGGCGCGCACGCTTAAGCTACTGGAGCGCCGCAAGGTGAATACGCGCGACGTGGGTATCATGAAGCGCAAGGGCAAGCCCATCACGATGATCACTGCCTACGATTACCCGTCCGCCAAGCACGTGGATCTCGCCGGGTTTGACATTCTGCTGGTGGGCGACTCGCTTGGTATGGTGGAGTTGGTACGTAATGGCGCCGGGCTCACGGCAGCAACAACTGGGTGGGGGAGTCTCAAATACACGCGGAGCTGATACAGACCTGCTATTGTGTCTACAGGGCATGGACACGACGATCCCCGTGACGATGGACGACATGATTCACCACACCAAGGCCGTCAAGCGGTGAGTGCAGATGAACCGCAACCAACACCTGTGTTTACAGGGCTTCATGCCTTCCAGCTGTATCCATCCACTTCCGTGCTGATTGTTCCTATAGTGGAGCTACTCGTCCGCTCATCATCACAGATATGCCGTTTGGATCCTGTGAAGGAGCCCCATTTGAGGCGCTCAAAAACGCTCAGCGCCTTATGCAGGTACGAGTTACGTCCTGGCGACGTGGAGAGGGATGACCCGTACTAGTACATGGAAGGAAGACAAATGCGCGTCTAATGAGACCGCCATGGTGATAACTAATCGGTTGCTTGTGATGCGCGTGTGTGGCAACAGGAGGGTGGTGCCGACTGTGTGAAGATCGAAGGAGGCTGCGAGCGTGCCGAAACGAGTAATTTGCAGTTGTGTCGCTTATTACTTGTGTAGTGGTGGCATAACGGGGATGCATACGGGTTGCTGACTCTTTCTGCATCTTGGGTGTAGTCAAGACGATTGTCGACGGTGGCATTGCCGTAATGGGTCACGTTGGACTGCGGCCCCAGGCCATTAGCGTCCTGGGAGGCTTCCGTGCTCAAGGGCGAACAGGTACGTTCACGCACCTAATGCCAAGGAACACCCAGCTTATTCATACACGAAATGCTGACTTACGAATTGCTCCGTTCCGTGTATGCGACCTTGGATGGTGTCTAGCCGCACAAGCGAAAGCAGTCATTGAAGACGCTCTGGCTGTGCAGGAAGCAGGGGCCTTCGCCGTCGTGCTGGAGTGCGTTCCTTCTGCCGTCGCGAAGCATGTCACGGAACTGCTGAAGATCCCTGTCATCGGGATTGGCGCTGGGCCGGAGACCGATGGCCAAGTGCTGGTCTTCCACGACCTCCTGGGTATGCTCCACCACCCACACCATGCGCAGTTTGTGCCCAAGTTCTGCAAGCGCTATGCGGAAGTTGGGGAGCAGATTCGCCTCGGACTCGAGGAGTATCGCGAAGATGTGGAGAACGGCCGCTTCTCGAGCGATGAGTACGCTCCGTACAAGGTGCGACTGCGTGCAGCTGGGGTGCAGAAGGATTGCTTGTGCGATGATTAATTGACCCATTGTGCTTGCTGACCGCAGATGTCGAAAGAAGAGACCCAGAAACTGAACGACTTGGTTGCCTCGGAGTACAGCCAGAAGCGTAGCGCAGATGACGAGGATGCTGGGCCTTCGGAGATCACGAAGGTATACTGAGCAAAGCAAGATACAGAAAGAAAGAGAGATACAGAAAGAGAGCAACAGCAGCGGCGGCGGCGGCGGCAGTGGCATCAACAACAACAAGACCAGCAAGCTCTAATGGCCATTTAAGAAAGCAAAGCAGTCTGGGAATGGCGGGTCTTCTTCGTCGCTGCCGACACCATCGTCGTCATGATCGCCATCCGAGGCGAGCATAGAGGTGGGCGCAGTGCAGCAAAGTGTTCGACACTCGCCCGTCTCGACACATTGCCAGAAGTGACAGCCGGCCTGGAACTTGGGCTCCCACGTGAGTCTCGTCTCGGGGGGAGGTGCTGACGACTTGCCTTTCTTCCAGTTGGCGCCGGTGGAGCTGTTGGTTGTGTTTGTGGCGTTGAGTTTCCTAGTTTCGAGCCTTTTGAACGGCATCTTGGCGCTGTCCTGCTGCTGAGCCATCTTCTGGGCCTGCTTTCGCGTGAGGAAGAGTGGGTCTGGGGTGCTTTGCTCCGAGTCATCCAGGTACGTCATACGTGCCGCATACATCATGGACTGCGTCTGCTGCTCTTCGTACGCGCGAGGGTTCTTCTCCTTAGAGGCAGCGAGCGACAGCAGGACCCCCAGCGACTTTCTCTCCTCGTCACCCATACTTGACTCCGTGAAAACCTCACAGCGGCTTACAACGCGGAAAGCAGCTTGCTGAGCAGAGAGTTGTGGCACGAGCTCGGAAAGCGAGGAGGTTGCGATAGCTAGTACCAAGCAGCTATTTTTGCGTTTCCCTTGTCCCCAGACCAGTTACTCGGAGACCTTAATGTACTTGGCGATCAACTCGCGGGTGCGTTTTCCCTTCCAGAGTTTCTGGATAGTCGTCGCGTGCTCGTTCATCTCGACCAGGCGAGACGTCTCTAGCTCAGCTAGTTGTATCATAGAGCGACTCTGGAGACGGCAGTCTGTGCAGCCCAGAGCTAGCAGCACGGCGTGCTCCTCGGCCAGTAGCATCGAGTGAACCCCACGCTCGTCGAGGTGGACGCTAAAGAGGTTTGCACCGGCCACAGGGTCCCACACCTTGACGTATCCGTCGTGCCCGCTTGTGAGCAGCAGTGACGAGCGGTTCGTCCACTGCAGTGCTGAAACCTTCCCCACGTGAGCCACGAAGCGCCGTCTTGAAGGCTTCTTAGTCTGGATGTTGATGATGGAGACCCAGGACTTCATGAACCCAGATTCGGCTACCGCGAGGAAACCCCCCAGTGTGTCGAAGGCAGTGCAGTGGACGGGGAACTTGAAGTCGAGCTCATGAGCAGAAGGGATCCACGAGTCCACACCCTTGCCGCTCTTGTCCTTGCCGTTACCGTTGTTGTCGCTGCGGGTAGCATTGTGGTAGAGACTCACGAAGGGCTTGTTGCGGAATGACAAGCAGAAAAGTGTCGGGGCTCTCGGGTGCACAGCAAGATGGCAGATGAAGTCGCGCTCAAAAACGAGCGTCTTTCGCCACGTAAGTGACGGCAACAAATCGTAGAGTGCAACGCGATGCTTCATGTCGGTGAGAATGAGGTACGAGCCGTGAGCCAGAAACTCCACCGCTCGAACCTCAACCACGTCGTCTATAGTATGCAAGTCCATGAGCTGGATTTGTGGGCTGGCACTTGATACTGCGGCCTTGGGCTTCGTTGGCAAGCCGAGCGCGCTGGCATTGCTGTTACCCCGATCTGAGCCAGCTACGGATCGTGAAGCAGAGACACTGTTCGTGTCCGTATTGGGAAACTCCAGTGAGTACAAGAAGAGTTCGGAATCCTGCTGCTTTGCCACTGCCGAGGCCACGACGAGGAGTTTGCTCTGCGGATCCCACGCCAGAGTCTGTTTGTCATTGAGTGCGGAAGGCCGCAACTTCACTGTTGCGAGTGACTTGGCGTCGAATAAGCTGACGGTATTGGCAACACAAGTGATGAGAGCACCCCTCTCGAACGAACGAAGCGGAGAAGATGCTAGCGCGCCCAACTTCCTGCTGCCAAGGCGGGCTGACCGCAGCATCGCAAGCCCCACTCGACATGATGGACTAGTGACTGTGCCTTCCTCGTTCTCACACTCGCAATAGTACTCACCAGCTACACGCTTGGAGAGCTTGAGAACGACGAGTGTGCTGCGTCGGATCCCGGTCACAAGTTCCTCCGTTTCTAGGAGACGTCCGTTGAAGAACCACCGAAAAGTCTGCACGTACTTGGCGTTGAGACGAAGCTCGAGACGTGCACCCTCCCGAGCCGCAATGACAGGTGGAGGCACGTCAAGCAGGAGAGGCAGTCGCTCCACTGAGGGGTCGAGCCCCATAGCGATCTTCTTGGCACGCAGTCGAGCCTTCTTGGCACTTTCTGCTGCCAGAAGCTCCTCGCGGCGTTCCTCCTCCTGCTTCAGTAGCATTGACTGTTGCTCCAACTCCTTGCGACGCTCATCCTCGTGCTCCGCTTCAACATCCTCTTGGATCCATTCTGCTGTAGGCGTGAGAAGCTTCCGGATGCGAATAAGTTTGCAAACGAGCGACTCGTCGTCCTTGGCGTGGGTCTGCAGCACTCGCACGCTCTCCGCCATACCATCCATGGTCGCAGTGAAGCCGAAGCGCGAGACGACGTGAGCGAATACGTCGATGGCAAGTGGGAGATATTTCTACCAGCACACACAGCATAGATAGCAGCACATGTTAGCTGGCACAGACCCAATTGCAGACATCGAGATCGAGAGCACGCACGTGGCAAATAAGTGCAAGGTCTCCCTGAGCTGTAGACGGAAGCAAGAGCGAGACACGTTGCATGACGTGAGCTGTAGACTCGAGCGAGAGCAGTGCCAACACACGGAAGAGGGTGCTAGTTTTCGCCACACACCATAATCGAGTGCCTGTTGCAGCTTACGCTTCGTGCGTTGATGTGTGAATGCGTCCAACACCTGGTCTGCCATCTCTGAGGACGCACACATCGCGTGAGCTGTCAATCAAGGCTCACCAGTGGGCCGTGTTCGTCCTCTAATTACTTCATACCGTGCACGATTGGTCTCTCCAGAGGGACAAAATCTTCTTGAGTTCCTCGACGAGGCTTAGGCTGATTCATGTCGGGTGCGATGACTCCGCAGCTCTGACACTTGATGAGTCGATCACCTCGTGGACCAGAACCACCCCCTCCTCCTCCAGCGCTGGCACGAGTGCGCTGGTGGAACTCGACGACATAGCGACTACCGCACGCGATGCAATAGCTGCTGGCTTGCTGTAGCGCGGCACGCGACTTGAGAGGTGCTGGCCGTAGCTTCTTGGCACGTCGTCGCCCCCTTTTCATGCTGCAAGTGGCACGTAGTGTGGGAGACAGGAGACTATGTGCGCGCGCAGCCAGGGAAGATCGCGAGTCCTCTCAAGGCGACGCTTGAGCTTGTGGACATTGCTGGATTCCGGCACCAGAAGTCGAGCGAGCACTAGAGACAGGATGGCACGCGAGGACTGGGACGACGATGAACCGCCCGTGCTGGGCGAGGCGGAGGAGGACAACCAGGCGGCGGAGCGGAACAGTAGCAGCAGCAGGGTCCAGGCGATGGGGGAGGCGACAGTTATGGACGAGATGATGGCCATCGCACAGCGTGCTAAGGAAGCCAAGCGCAAACAGCAGGAGAAGGAGCACCACAGCAAGTCCTTCGGCCAGGGACTCAGGAAGGGGTTTTTCAACACCAGCAAGACGAAGACCACCAAGAAGGCGGACGTGGAGAAGAAGGCCTTGACGAAGCTGACGCGGCAAGAGCACCAGAAAGCGGTGCGATACCGCAGAAAAGACGAGTTCTCTGCGGACTAAGTATCGTGGACTAACTTCGTCAACTTCGATGCGTATATAGCGAGAAGAACGGCTGCGGATTGTGGATGAGAAACCTGCAAAGGAAGCTGCGACCGCCTCTGCAGACTCGGCGTTCGTGTTCCCTGAAGTGCAAGACGCGCTTCGGAGCATGAACCAGCTCAACCCCAAAGGTTTGCGTCGTAATCTGTCGTAGTGCTGCTGTCGCTGGGAGCTCGGGGGAGGTGCGCTGTTTAACACGTGGACGTATGTGTATGCCGGGTTGCTCGCTGTTCCAGAGTGGATGAACGAGCGCTTCTTCGAGAAACTCTCGCGCAACCCGAAGCTGGCCCAAGGTGCGTGTGTGCGCACAACATCTCTCTGTCTTGGACTACGAATAGAGCCGCGCAGACTGATCCGACCGTGCCTTGCATCCGCAACGACGTGACCAGCGCTGCAAAACCCGGCGTTCTCGCAGGCGATCGCCGAGATGCAGCAAGACCCGCGCGCCGCCATTCTCAAGTACCAGAAAGACCCAGCAGTCTCCATTATGCTGCGTGACTTCATGGAGTTTCTCGGAGATCACTTCGAGGAGGTAACACACTCAGGATAGCTCCATGTGGCATGCACGTGGCAGCGGCTGGTCTCTCTGCTGTCTTGCTGACGGTCCTACGGTTGCTCTGGGTGTCTGGGACGCACTGCAGATGGGCGTGGCAGCGGAGGCGAGCAACACGAGCACTCAGCAGCAGGAGAAGCAGCAGCAGCACAAGAAGACAACGCCAACGCCGGCTATCGTGGACCTGGACGAGACTCGTCGCGAGGCCATCGCCAAGATGCAGTGCGCGCCCGAAGAGGAGGCGCAAGTGCAACGAATCCTACAGCAGCCGGAGCTACTGCAGGCGCTCTCGGACGAACACTTTATGCAGCAGCTGCACGAGTGCCAGCGCTCGCCTGGGCAGCTTCAGCGGCTCGCGCAAGACCCGACGCTCGGCCCCAAGCTGCGTCTGCTCATGCAGCACAACCTCGTCACCTTCTCGTCCTAGAAGTTCAATTAGGACAGAACATGGGCCAAATGCAGCGCAGCCTATATTACAGCATGTTATTAATGCGAATCACTGACGCTCGGGCTGGTGGATCGCCTCGATACATCCCTAAGTTACCATGAGATACCCAAGTACCGTCCTGGCCCTAGTGGACATACCGTTTGCTGTTCCAGGTCGATGTGTGTGAGCAAGCTAACGCACACCTGACACCGCGGAGTAGGCGTCTCCGGAATAGGCCGACAGTAGCTCGCAGAACTGGGAAGGAATGGACAAGAAGCTCGCAACGCGGCAACTCGGGGCTTCTTTGGTATCACGAGTAGCTGATAGGCTCGATCGCATCTTACCTGTGATTGGCCAATTCTGGCCTTGATGCAAGTGAGTAATTGAGGATGAGGTGCACCAAAATGAGGGCAACTCGTGGGAACTCAGTGGTAGATTGGGAACACCCGAGCGGCGGCATTGGACGAGTGGAGCGAAAAGCGAAAGATGGCGGAGCTCAAGGACAAGGTGGAGGCCGAGATGACGCGGTACCGCGGGCTGCAGGATGGTGCGTGCGCTGGCGGCGCATGGGGAGAATGCCCGTCTCGTGCGCGCAGTTGGCCCTGGTAGTGCGGTGTCCACTGACCTTGTGTGGCGTGCGTGCTGGCGACCAACGCAGAGGTGCAGGTGCTGGCGACGCAACGGCAGACGTACGCGCAACAGGCGAACGAGAACGACATGGTCAAGAAGGTACATGCGCTTCTGGCGTTGGTAAAGCTGTTGCACGGGAGGCGTGCGGTTCTAGACGCTGAGGGTGTTTGCCGTATTGCCTGCGGCCCACAGGAGCTGGATCTGCTGGACGACGAGGCCAAGGTGTTCAAGCTGGTGGGCCCCGTGCTGCTCAAGCAGGACGTGGATGAGGCCAAGACCAACGTCAACAAGCGTCTGGAGTTTATCAACAATGAACTGTACGTTGAGAACGGTGAGCCACGCGATCTATAGCCTGTGGAGGCAAGAACTCACGGATCGTTCACTCTCTGGTTCTCTCCATGCATCTATCTATGGTCCGTGCGGCGGCCCACAGTGGCAAGGTGAACGCGAAGATCGAGCAGAAGGAGAAGGACGCCATCAGCATCCGGACCAACGTATGCTGCGCGTTCTCGTCCCTCGTCTGGATTGTAATGCACGGTCACAGTCGAGCGCAACTGACCTCATTTCTTCTTGCTGTGTGCACAGATCTCCACCATGCAGATGGAGATGCAGAAGCGCGCCGCCGAGGCCGCGCAGGGCGCCGTGGCAGCGCAGTAGGTACTGCCAACTCAGCGACATGCCCGTGGAGAGACAGTGGAGCAGCTCTGCAGCCACAGATAAGAGTCGACTGAGAATCGCTCGCTCCAGATCACTCCCGGGAAACACAATGCATGGGAACTTTGGTTTCGTTGTGCTACGTGCTGTATTGTCTTGTGAGGACGATCGTTCGCGCCGATATCCAGTGGATCTGATGCGCACACCAGAGAGGTGAAGGGCCAAGACTCAAAGCTCAGGCCTCAGAGCTTGAGGGCCTCCAGCGAGTGCACGCGCGCGCCTAGAAGCTCGGACGGCACCGCGTGAGAAATCTCCTGCAGCGTCGTGCGCGCCACAGGCGTCGCGTGAAGTGTGTGACGACCTGCCACACGCACACGCACTAGCACATAGTCGCCTGGCGCAGCACGCACAGCTTCCGGTCCGGCGGCGCCACTGGGTAGTGGCAGGAAGTCGCCAGCCAGCTCGCCTGCCTGTTGCGCGAATGCACGCAGAGAGCCTGGCATGGCCTGGTCAGTAAAGACGCAGCGCTTGCTGGTGTCTGTGAGTCCCGTAAGCTTCGGGTCTTCCTCCGTGGAGCGACGACTGGGGCCTTGAACAAGCACGACGTGCAGACGGTCCGAATCCTCCACCAGGTTCTTGCGGGTCACCACGTCGCTGTACGTGTCGATGACCTCGCGTAGCCGTCGCAGCTTCACATCAGGCGCCACATCGTCCTCCAGACGGTGGGCTGCGTGGGTACGTGCACGCACAGAGTAGGCGAACATGAAGGCCGTGTCGTAGCACACGTGGCGCATGAGCGAGAGTGTGTCGGCGTGCTCGTCCTCCGTCTCGCCGCAGAAGCCGGCGATAAAGTCGGAGGAGATGGCCACGCCAGGAATCCGCGTGCGCATGTTGTCTACAAGCGCCAGGTAGGCCTCACGCGAGTAGCCTCGACGCATCCGAGCCAATAGGGAAGTACTTCCGCTCTGTGCCGGCATGTGAATCTGCTTACAGATGTTGGCGCGCTCATTCACCAGATCCAGTACATCGTCCGGGAAGTCCTTCGGGTGCGGCGACGTGAAGCGAATCCGCATCTCCGGGTCCACTTGTGAGACCGCGTCCAGTAGATCAGCGAAGCGGAAGCCTGGCGCGTCACGCGACCGGAACATGTTGTTGAAGCCTGCAGAGGACACGTAGCCACGACCACGCTCCGCTGCGCCCTCCGACTTCTTGTCGTGATACGAATTGACGTTCTGGCCCAGAAGCACCACCTCCTTCACACCCTCGTCTCGCAGTGCCCGCACCTCGTCCACAATGGAGTTCAACACCCGACTGCGCTCACGACCGCGGGTGAAAGGCACAATGCAGTAGGAGCACATGTTGTTGCAGCCACGCATGATAGACACAAAGGCTGACGGACTGTGCGGGTCGGCGCGCACGGGGGCGATGTCAGCGTATGTCTCGTCCAGAGACAACTGCACGTTTACAGCTGCCTCACCACTGCCGTGCACCACACGCAACAGGTTGGGAATGTCGCGATAGGCGTCAGGACCCACTACCAGATCCACCATTTTGTCCGACTCCAGCAGCTTCGTCTTGAGACGCTCAGCCATGCAGCCTAGCACACCCACAGTCGGCAGTTGCGCACGCGTACGCTGCTTGGTACGCAGCATCTTGGCCTTCACCTGCCGCATCTGCTCCAGCCGGTTCCAGATCTTGGACTCGGCGTTGTCACGCACGGCGCAAGTGTTGAGCAGCACCACATCGGCCTCGCCAGCAGTGGGCGCCGCCGTGTAGCCCTGCTCCAACAGGATGGCACGCACGATCTCCGAGTCGGCAGAGTTCATCTGGCAGCCGTATGTCTCAATGTAGAAGGAGCGCTGCATCTGAGCGGCGGCCTCCTCCTCCAGCTCCTGCAGAGATCGCACGGTGCCCTCGGCGGACGGGAAGTTCATCTCGCTGGGCTCTTGCGCCGCCGCCGCCGTGGCCGCGTGGTCGTGGCTGGCGCTCCCACCGCGCGACTCGCGGATGAAGTCCCCCAGACTTGGGCCCGAGCTGGGCAGACGCGAATTGTGCACCTTGACCGCCGGCCGCGCGCTCTGCGACTCGAAACGCGCGCCGACCAGCACATTCACCGCAGCAGGACCCACAGATCCTCGAACAGCAATAGCAGCACTTGTAGCGGAGGAAGCAGCGCCAGCAGCAGCCGCCGCCGCCGCCGCGCGGCGAGGAGCTCCACGCACCGCCAGCATTTTCGTCACTGCTCCGTGCTTTCGTCAATCACTTGGCGTCTGGACCAACAAAATCGTCCGAACGCTGGCCTTTGGCTGATACCAATCTACCACTGAATTCCCACGAGTTGCCATATTCTTTTGAATACCGCCCTCCATTATTCATCGGCATCAAGGCCAGGATTGGACAATCATAGAAATGGGGAGAGTCCAGCCAATCAGCTACTCGTGATACGTAAGAGGCCATGGCCAACCAGCAATACTCTGCACCACTTGTTGCAAGCTGCTCGTCCTGGTTTCTCGTAGCTAGCCTTCAACTTGTATGGCCTCTTCGCTCCACCCCATCGTTCATTTCGCAAGTTCGTCTCTCGACGGGAGATCGACTGTAGTGGTGCGAGCGGTCGGGCGACCAGCGCGTAAGAGAAGCCATGGATTCCGGCTGCTCAAGACTACGAGTGCTCCGCTCGCTCTAGGCGGACCAAGGACAAGTCGTGGCTCCAGTGGGAAGAGCACTACATGATGAGGACATGCTCGTGCTGCGGGAGACTCAACCGCAGCATCACCAGCGAGAAGCTCTTCTCGTGTTTGCACTGCAGTCTGACACTCGACTACGACATGACGTGAACGCTGCGCGCAACACCTACCTGAAGAACGAACACCTGCTCACGCGGGGTCCTGGAGTCCGGGTGGCTGGAGTCCGGGTGGCTGGAGTCTGGGTGGCTGGAGTAGCCTAGTCCACGGTTGTTTGTTGCGCGTGAGCTTGTTCACTACCCATTGACCCGAACTAGAGCTCGGTATGCCTACTAGGGCCAGGACGGTACTTTGGTATCTCGTGGTAACCAAGGGATATATCGAGACGCAAGTATTATACCTGTAGCATTTGATACCCTACTCAGTGATATGTCATCTCCCTCGGTTTAGCGGTCAAGTACCGGCGCTTGTGACCTCTATGAGTTTATTGAAGTGGTCGTCTTGGCGCCAAAGTTGCGTGACCATCGCTGCTTTTCCCGGGTGAAAATGGAATCGACGACCCCGGCGCGCAAGACTCCGGCTCCGTGGAGCTGCGCCAGATGCACGTACGAGAACGACGCCCAGAGCAGTAGCTGCGAGATGTGTATGAGTGCACGTGAGTCGACTGGCAGTGCGTGCAGTCCCGCCGTGACTGTGGCAGAGACCGCGTCACCAAACTTCCGCACCCCGAAGAAGGCCCGGGCGCAGCCGTCTGTGGCGCCAGACAAGGTGCAGTCGCTGCTAGTGGCTGTGGGGAGATCCAAGGAAAAGGAGGAAGCGAGAATGCGCAAGAAAGTGGCGCAGATGCGCGAGCTGGGAATCGATTTGTCGCCCGCCGCCATGAGCGCGTTGTTGGCGCGCAACTGCTTCAGCGTGCATGCGGCCGCCTGCGAGCACTTTGAGAGGATGGCGGCGGCCGAGGGTGGCGCGGCGCAGGGTACAGAGCATGACCAGCGACTGGCACGAGTGGTTCAGCACCTCGAGACGACGTTTGTGACGGCCCCAGACTTCCGTCTGCTGGGGAGGACGCCCGTGACTGCAGCCATGAACCGTTCTGGCGTGAAACTCTGCATGGGCGAGCAGCTGCTGCTGCAGGCCGAAAACGCCGGCAAGAAGCGTCTGCGGCCTGGAACCTCCGCCACGTCCACCGGCTTTGTGCGGGTCTCCAACATGCAGCGTGCACAGGTGAGTTGCTCGTACTGCTGCTACTTGCGCTGCTTTGCATTCTGATGCGGCGCCTCGTGCTGTGGTGTACTGGATATGGCTATTGGTTTTGCAGATTGGTCGACTTGAGCGGGAATTCGAGCTGCTCTTTCACCCACTCATGAAGGCCGGACTGCTGCGGCTGGGCGGCGTCTGTGAGGCCCCGCCCACATCGTCGCAGATGTTCGCCTCCTTTGACGTACGACTTGCATCTCTTCGTCTCTCTTGGCTTCCTTCTGTTGAACTGACGGAAATGGCTGATGGCTTGTGCTTGGACACCAGGTGGGCGTTTTCGTGTACGTGAATGTGAAGGCCTTCGACGTGTTCACCGAAGGGCACGCGCAGTTTCATCTCTCGGAGCCGCTCTACGCTATTCTGCAGCTGCTCCACATGCCCAACGGAACCACTGCATCTGCTTTTGCCTCTACCTCTACCTCTGTCTCGGTCCCAGTGCCTCTTTTGCCAGCAGCCGAAGCGAAAGTAAAGGCGGAAGCGACGTCGGAGGTGAATCCGGAAGACCTTGACACGCTTTTCTCGGAGTGTGTGGGTGCCAACAACGTGCACAACGCATCGAATGCTGGCGAAATTGACCCTGCGGCGCAGCTCATGCCTTATCTGGACGGTATCGAGCTGCGCGCGCACCAGAAGCAGGCTCTCCGCTGGATGCTCTGGAGAGAGAATCAACTGCAGGATGACGAGGCGACGCGCACGGACGTCGACTGCCCGGTAAGCGTAGCGTGCCTTGCCCTTGGTCCCCACTCCTGCTACCCCAGCCTGTTCTTTTCTCGCTGACTCTGCTTTTCTGCTCTACAGTTGTGGGAGGAGCGCCACTTCCGCTCCCAAGGCTCGTACTTTGTGAATCCGTTCGAGAAGAGCGCGTGTTTGACGCGGCCAGAACCTCCTTCTCCTTGTCTCGGTGGTATCCTCGCAGATGACATGGGCATGGGTACGTCTTCCTCCGTTTCAACTGCATATTGCTGCTCTATTGCTGCTGTGAGGTTAGCCAGCACTGACGGAGTGTGCATATGTGCAACGCAGGCAAAACTATGATGATGCTTGCGCTCATTGCCCACCAGAAACACTTCAAAGGCGACCTCGCCGACGCAAAGAGTGGCTCACCCACACAAAGCAAGCGCAGTGTGACCCACAAGACGCTGGTGATTTGTCCGCTAAGTTTGCTGCACCAGTGGAAGAACGAAGCCCAGGAGCGCTTTCTCCCTCGGGCTCTGAAAGTGCATGTGTACTACGGCGACGACCGAGACACCACGTGTGCAGCCGCGATGGAATCGTTCAACCAAAGCGATGTAGTGCTTACCACGTACGGAGTGCTGTCGAAAGAGCTCGAGAAAGCGCGCGGTGAGCTGTTACTCAAGACGGAGTGGAACCGTGTCATCCTGGATGAAGCGCACAGCATCAAGAACCGCTCGACCAACTACTTCCGGGCGTGTTCCTCTGTCAAGGCCACGCACAGATGGTGTCTCACAGGCACGCCCATCCAGAATACGTTGGACGACTTGTTCTCGCTCTTGTCGTTCCTTCAGTATCAGCCGTGGTCACGTATCGCGTGGTGGAAGCGCGTAATCCTCAAGCCTTATGAAAACGGGGAGGATGTAAGCGCGCTGGGACGGCTTAAAGCCATCCTGACCCCCGTGCTGCTGCGTCGAACCAAGCACTCGCGTGATCAAGACGGTAAAAAGATCGTGCAGCTCCCACCGAAGCACGTGGATCTCGTAAAGCTCGAGTTCTCCGCCGACGAACGCGCCTTTTACCAGGCACTGTATGACAGGAGTCGAGCCGAGTTCAACGGGTTCGTGGCGAGCGGCTCGGCCATGTCAAGCTACGTGGCCATCTTTGCTCTGCTGCTCCGACTCCGACAAGCTTGCGACCACCCATTGCTGGCTCTCGGGAAGGATTTTGAGCAGGTAGCTAGGGTCAACGACAAGGAGAGCAAGGCGGACGCAGTTAAAGCAACCAGGTCTGCTTTCCAGCCGCAGGAGAACGAGTCCGTGGAGTCATACTACCGCCGAATTTCTGAGCAACTCCAGCAGGACATGGAGGCCAGCAATCGTACGCAGCTCCTTCAAGACGGCGATCCTTCTGTTAAGGATCAGGCGAACGCAGGCGGTGGGACTGTTGGCGGTTTGACGCGGTCGTACATCCAGAGTGTGATTGCGCAGGTGGAAGACGGCTTGGAGTCGCAAGAATGCCCCATCTGTCTGGATCCACCGCAGCGGGCTGTCCTGACGCCATGCGCGCATGTGTTGTGCGATGAGTGTTTGCGTGAAAGTCTGGCGAACGACCCGGAGAGTGGCTGTCCCGTGTGTCGAGCTGTGGTGGACATTAAGAAGGTCTTCATGCTGCCTACCCCAGTCACTTCGAAGGCCCGGGGTGAAGACAGCGACGACGGGACGGAGACTTCACCAATGGGAGACGAGACCAAACAGGCCGCCAACACCAACACCAATGCTCAAGCTGACGCAGATGTTCCCAACGACCTTGAGACAGGGGACGGCACGCGTTTCCAGAGTGTCAAGCTGCGACAGCTGCTGTGCGACCTGAAGGCTATTCGACAGGAAAACGCGAAAGTCGAACTGCCCGCACAGAAGCGGAAGGTAGTGGTGTTCTCTCAGTGGGCATCCATGCTAGAGATGGTGTCGCGACTGCTACGTCGTCACGGCTTTTCGCATTGTGTCTTCAATGGCGCCATGAGCCAGGAGGCTCGTGAGCGAGTCTTGACACGGTTCTCCAAGGAACCGGACGTGGAGGTGCTAATCATCAGCCTCAAAGCCGGCGGTGTGGGACTCAACCTGACCTGCGCGTCTGTGGTGATCCTGCTGGACCCATGGTGGAACCCTGGCGTTGAGGAGCAGGCAGTGGACCGTGTGCATCGTCTGGGCCAAACGCAGGACGTACTCGTGAAGCGGTACGTGGTGTCGGACACAGTGGAGGACATGATCTTGCAGCTGCAGGAGCGCAAGGCGAAGATGGCCAGGCATGTGCTGGTGGCTGCGCGTACACAAGACGAGCGGCGCGGCGAGAGACTCAATCTGGACGACCTCAAGCACTTCTTCCGGCGAGGTTCGCTTCTGTAGGAGTACACGACCGAATTGATGATCATTTGGAGGATCTGGTACGAGATGGATACATTTCGATCTGTTTCGCTAAATACGAGTCACCGAATCCAGTAGGAGCCTCGTCGTATGTGTGACGTGTGTGGCTGATCAGGCTTGAAAAGATTTTGTAGTCCTCTCGAGTGCGTCGCTAGCGTCGTTGCAATCCACCCGAGTGCTGCTTCGTCGATATGTAGCTTAGAGCGATGTCGGTGGAGGGAGTATTAGTGTGTCGGGAAGAACCGGGCGATGGTTAGTGCCAGCGCGGTTACTGTGGGTGGAGGTCGGCCTCCGAAGACGGCTGTGTTGCGGGACTTCCAGGTCTCAAACAGGAAAGTCTCTCGAAAGCAGAACTAGACCGTGAGTGCTAACTCCAAGTCGTCGGCCCACTGGTCGTGAATGACCACGTCCGAGCCCACGAAGTACTCGGTCCAGGTCAAGTGTTGTCGTACGAGCTGGGACCAGATTGGCCGAAGACGTTGCCACACCTAGCGTACTCGTCAGCCCCGCCAAAAGCAATGCTCCAGTGTTTCCGGGTCGTAGCAGCCTGGCCAAAGACATGTTGCCGGGTCATTCTCTGATGTAGGAAGAAGAAGCGGGTCTTGACCGGGATGAGGCGGTGGAGTAAGCGCGCTTGGACATCGTAGAGCGTGGACAACATACTCCGCCGAGCCGTGGGTGGCATTGATGCGTGGGACCAAAGGCGCTCCAGTGTGCACTTGAGTTTGGCACGTCGTAACGTCCAGTACAAGGGAAAATACGTGTGATCCACACGATGCTTGGACGTAGAACCAAAATCGGGAGGTGACGAGCACCACTATAATCCAATCTCAGCGGCCAGATACCGCGCTAAACACCGAAAGGTTCAGAGCTGATAAGAACCTCAATATACTTGTACCCTTTCTCCGCGGGAGCCTTCGTTTTTCGACATCAGGCCTTGAACTCCACGGAAGATTTCCAGTTCGCCCCAACAAGCGCTCCGATCGTAGTAACGCTCGCTGTTAAATCTCGGGCGATTTTCAGGCCAGGACTCGAGACCATCTACATCGATACCGATGAGCAAGTGGCTCGGCTGGAACTTTCCGTCGGGGAGCTCTGCAAGCGAGAATTGGCACTTGTCCTCGCCTTTGCTGTGAAGGCAGCCCCGACACATCCTGCCACGGCGGAGCACTAGGAACAGTTAGGCGACCCAGATGTGGCCGTATTGGCAAACGGCCTCTGGGCGGCTGGTTCTATCATCTAGCTCGCCCAATTTGGGATCTGCACGCATCAAACACAACCGTAAGGTGGTTCATGCCCACAGGAGCGTACGCACTTTCTGGGCGAAACTCCGACTCGGGGCGGCGAGCTGGCAAACTGGTTGGGCGCTTCTTGTGAGGTCAGTCGAGCGCCTCGATATATCCCGAAGCTACCACGAGATACCAAAGTACCGTCCTGGCCCTAGTAGGCATACCGAGCTCTAGTTCGGGTCAATGGGTAGTGAACAAGCTCACGCGCAACAAACAACCGTGGACTAGGCTACTCCAGCCACC
>JAADYK010000302.1:0-25094 GCA_023338225.1 Halophytophthora batemanensis
CAACACGTCCGATAGCAACGCGCAGTCTGTGTTCAGCATCGTGGAGACAAACCCCTTCAAGCAGCTCACGCACCTGTCGCTACGGTTCTTCCCGGGCAACGACGCGGACATCAAGGCGTATCTCGCAGCCAGACTGGCGCAAGTTGGAGCCCAGCGACGAGGCCTTTCGATCGCTTTAAAGCAGACGAGCGAAGATCTCCGCAGCACGCGTCAGAGAGAGGAAGAGCTACAGAAGCAGCTGGCAGCTCTGAGCTTGGAGACGGAATCCGCGCTCTCCCAGGAGAAAATGAGATTTGCAGACGAGCTGAATGCCCAGCGCCAGAGCGCGGCAGACGCACTTAAACAGCGTGAGGACGAACTGAACGCCAAGATCGAGGCATTAGTGGGCAAGTACGAGAAAGAGGTGCGTTGAGGACGTTGCAGTACGGTGGAACTGCGAGTCTATGTCTGTGTCTGACTGCACTGTGTCTGTGGCTACAGTTGCAAGCACTTCGAGCCACAGCGGACGCAAACGAAGCGCAGGTGCAGAGCTTGAGCAAGCAGAAGTACCAGCACGAGATGCAGATCGAGCACTTACGCACCCAGTCACAGGACCTCGGACAGGGCAATAGCACACTTACGAGCGAGGTGGAAGAGCTACGCACTCAGAACAAGCAGCTGGACCAGAAGACCTTCCAGCAGGAGAAGCAGATCAACGCCTTGCAGGTTCGTGCCGACGCGCTGCAGCAGCAGCTAGCAGACAAGGAAGCTGTCATTGCCAAGAACACGGACCTCTTGCAATCGGCCAAGCTCCACAACGACGAGGTGGACGAATCGCTCAAGATGTACCGAGACAACCACGCGCGCCTCCAGCAGAAGTTGGAGCTCAGCATCTCGGAGATCAACAAGGTGCGGGCTCCGATGGAGGCAAGGTGGCGGCATTGATTGGGTTGTGAGGATCCTAACCGGTTCTGTTGTCCGCATTTGCTGCACAGGGAAACGAGATCATCGAGCGGATGCAAAACGAGAACCAGTCGCTCAAGTCCAAAATGCGGATGAAGGCCAAGATCATCAAGCAACAGGAGCAGGTACGCTCTGATTCGCTCAGTATCGCTAAAGGTGGTTTGCCCTCCAGACACTCATCGCTCTCTCTCTTTCTCTCTCTCGTCAATGCTGTTCGTTGTGCAGGTCGTGGACGAGAAGCAGCTACAGCGTGAGGCGGCGTTACTGGAGCTCAAGTCGACGAAGGAGGACATTCGCAAGCGAGGGGAACAGATCACAACCCTGAAGGTGCGCGTGGCTAGTAAATCGACTCTGCGCTTGCACCGGTATGCCTGACATGTCTTTTTTCCCATGCTGCAACAGGACACCGTGAAAGAGCTGAGTCTCAAGCTGGAGGACAGCAACAAACTCTTGGCATCCAATCAACAAGGTACGCACGCGTTTCCACCAGCCCCATGCTCGCATCCTCCCGTAGCTAATGGCGACGCCTCTGCTGGTTTACGATCCAATCACTGTAAAATCCGGCACGCTTCTGCAGTCATCACGTGGCTGAACAAGGAGATCAACGAAGCCCAGCTCGCTCACCAACGAAGGGCTACCGCCCACCCGTCCGTGCTCGCCTTCCGCCCCTCCGATAAGGTTCGTGCCATGCTCTCCCAGTGCTCTGATGTCCTCAGATGTCCTCCCACCCTGACTCCCCTACAACAACCTGTCTTTCCAGAACGCTGCCACAGAATCCAGGCCGCCCACGCAGTTTACATCGTCCAAGCTCAAACCGTAGACATCTCACCACTGCGTCGCCGCATTACAACGCCAGACAACAATACACACCAGGGTCCACGACGACATCGGTATTCAGGTATGTCCTCCGCGTCCTAGTGCCTGTCCCTAAATAACGAGGCCGCCGTCCACGCGGATGCACTGGCCAGTGATGTAGGACGCGTCGTCGCTCGCGAGGAAGGCCACGAGCTTCGCCACCTCCTCCGCCTGACCCAGTCGTGCCAACGGGATGTTCCGCAGCACTCGCTCGCGTGCGTCCTCGGTCATGCTGGCTGTCATGTCTGTGGCGATGAAACCAGGCTCCACAAGGTTCACGCGGATGTTACGCGGGCCTAGCTCCTTGGCCAGCGTCTTGGTGACGCCCAGCAGCCCAGCCTTCGAGGCGCTATAGCCCACTTGACCCGTATTCCCCGCTGCCCCCACGACGCTGCCAACGTTTACAATGCAGCCTCGCCGTTGCTGCACCATGCGCTTGGCCACAGCCTTAGATAGTAGCATGGGCGCCACTAGGTTGGTGAGTAGAAGCTCGTCCAGTTCTTGATCTTGTAGACGCAGGAGAAGGCTGTCTTTGGACACGCCTGCGGCGTTAACCAGCGCGGAGACAGGTGCGCCTAGCTCCTGAGCGACGTGCGACACCAGGCGGGCAGCGTCGGCGCTTCCGCTGGGGTCTGTCGTGCCTCCAGGACGTGTTGGACAGCTGTAGACAACGGGAAGGACGTCTGGGGAGATCTCCTTCGCGGCAGCCGCAGCGCGTTCCAGAGTGCGGGACGTGAGCGCCACCTTCCAGCCGCAGCGGTGCAGCTGCCGCGCCACGGCCCAGCCAATGCCGCGGCTCCCGCCCGTCACCAGCGCCACCCCCGCGCTGCCTGCCAGCTTCATGCTCATGTGATCTTCCTGTGCCCGCTCTGTGGAGACGAAACTGCGGGTGGAGGTCGAATATCGACCAATGAGAGCGCAAGCACGCTCCGGCTGGAGCGTGTTCTGGCCTGTGGTTGGACAGAATAATGGCCAAGGGGCAAGGGGAACGACCGCTTTTTCTCCCCTTTGGGGCACGCTTTGGGGCACTCCAGGAAGAGATCGGCTTCAATGTGGTCGCGACTGACGGAGGTGGCGGAGGGGCTGGCGGACATTGTGGCGCCTGTGGAGGGCAGCGCCGAGGCGGAGCAGGAGAGCGAGCTCTGGGACCGCTTCACCTCCGTGGTGGCGCCCCCCGCGTCCTCAGACGGCCCGTCGAGCGGCCAGGAGACCAAACGGCCCGATGCCCAGGCGCTGCTGGAAGAGGACGAGCAAGAGCAGTACATCTGTGAGCTGGAGCGCGCGCTGCTGCAGCGCAAGAAGCAGAACGACGCGCTGGAAGCACAGGTGCGCGAGCTGCAGAGCCAGCCGCAGTCTGACGCGCAGATCGAGCGCCAACTCCAGGCGAAAGTGACGCAATTGAAGGCCCAGCTGCAGCGTTTGCAGCTGGAGAAGGGCGATCCCACGCCCTTTTCCAGTGCCACAGGCCCGGAGACGGACCGTTCCAAGCTGGAGAGCAAGGTAACGGCCTTGGAGACGCAGCTAGCGGATCAGCAAGCCCAATACCGCGCTCTACAAGCCGCAATGGAGCGACAGACCACGAGCTCCACTACAACCGTGATTAGCGACGACGAAGCGGGCGATTCCGCATCCACTGATGGCAAGACTAGCTCCAGCTTGGCGCTTCTGGTGCAAACAGCGCTGGTTCTGGCGAGTGCAACATCATCAGAGCGCGTCACCATCGCTGACACGGAGGCTGACGTTACGGCACAGCTTCTGGAGCTGGCCAAGCAGGCGAAAGCTCAGCTTCAGTCGGCGAACGAGCAGCTCCAGACACTCCAAGGCTGCGTGACGTCCTTTGTGGAGCTGCACCGCGACGTCGGCGATGGTGACGCGCCAGATGTCACGCATAGCGCGTCGCTGGAAGCCACCCTGGGTGTCCTAAGCCACCGCCTGAACAAAGCGGCGACGGAGAGCGTGGAGCTGTCACACCTGCGCGAGAAGCTCCGAGCCACGGGAGACGAGGATGACGAGCAACTCAAGAAGACACTGCAGTTGCAGGCCCAGGTGAGTAGTCTGCAGGCCGCCAGACAGCGCTCCGAGAAGGCCAGAGAGCAGCTAGAAGCCCAGGAGGCCAAGCTGGGGCTGCTACTAGAAGAGAAGGACGCTGCCATCGCCCGGCTTCAGGCCAATACGGCGCAGCTGAAGGCAAGCATGGCACACTTGGCTCATGAACTGCAAGACGCGCAGACGGAGGTACGTGTTCGCGCTGCTTGAGAGCGTTAACAAGGACTAGAATACTGGTTTGAGGCGTGTCCTGATGCTGGAGCCGTTTGTTGTAGGCGGACGAGTTGGCGGCGCGCTCCGAGAGGCAGGAGAAGGAGATTCGGACGCTCCAGACGCGCGTGAAGCAGCTGGAGACGGCGAATGAGGAGCTGCAGGACGACGATCGCGAGGTGCGGTCCCGAGCGGGCGAGTATGAGCAAGGGTACATGGACTTATTGGCCGAGATTGAGAAGCTCAAGACGCAGAATCAGGAGGAGAAGGCGGCGCTGCTGGCCAAGAGCGAGGAGCATACCAGCTCCGTGGACAGCCAGCGCGTGTACGACCTGGAGTCGCGGCTGGCGACGAGTGAAGCGGACCGTGTAGTGGCGCTACAAGACGCTGAACGGTTACAGCGCAACGTGGACTCGCTGGAAGGCGTATTGCATCAGTTCCAAGTGGACAGTAAACAGCAGAAGAAGCGACTGGCGAGCGCTGAAGCGGAGTTGGAGCAGGTGAAGAAGGAGTTGCAGGAGCGTATGGCAGAGTCCAGGAGCTGCGAGGAGGAGGGCGACGATCTGCAGCGCGTGATGGCCAAGCTGGCCAAGAAGACGCACGAGTGCGAGCAGCTCCGAGAGGTATTGCGGTAGATTTACTGGGGTTCTCGTGTGGAAGGGTGAGGGATTCATGAGTGTGTTGTGATACTGGTTTGGGGGATCCAGGCACTGGAGAGCACGGCAACGCAGTACAATTCCGAGCGAGACGTGCTGGACAAGCGGCTTGCGGCTCAGTTGGTGGTGCGTAGACATCCGTTCCAGAGCTCTGCGCTGTTTCAACTCTTTCTAAACAGTGTGCTTGCATGGATTGGCTCGGGCTCCGTGCAGGTGGCGTATGTGGACAGCGACAAGAAGGGAGAAGTGCTTCAACTCATGGCCCGCATGATGGTACAACTGGGAGCTCGACATCCTCCCCGCTCACGCGCCCAACACGCCGACCTTAGCCCTGCTGCTAACTCTGTGTCCACCTTTGTCCATTCGCGGCTCTGTAGGGCTTTTCAGAGGAACAGAAGCGTCGCGTGGGGCTGGGGTATCCTATCCAGGGCAATGGCGGCGGCGGGCTCTTCTCGTCCATCATTGGCCTCGTGGCGCCTAGTGACGAGGGCGGGGCCGCGTCTGCCAGTGCCATTGTGGACCCGTCCGCCCTAGAAGGCAAAAGCTTCGCCGATATTTGGTCCGAGTTTTTGCTGGAAGAGGCCTCCAAGGGCGGCCAGTAGTGTAGCCATCCCTGGGTTTCGTACTTTGCCGAATGGTAGTATGATTGGAGGGAGATGGACTGTAATCAGAAATCTGAGAACGTGGAGCCGGAGAAGAACCCGCGCCTCGATAACGCTGCAGGGCTCGAGGTGGAGCCACTGCGAGTGCTGCGATTCGCTGCAGACGTGCGAATGCGGCGCCAAGGCTTCTCTGCACGCGACAGGTCGGCTGGTCCGCCTGCGCGGCGGCGTACGGACTCCTGGGAAAGCGTGGACGGCTTCACGCTTGTGAATGCTGGTTCGACTGCTGGCTGTGCTAGTGGTGGAGCTACTGGGGAGCCTCATGACCGCGCAATAGCAGCAATGCAAGCGCAGCGCGGCGAGCTACTGGAGGGTGCAAGCGGTCTGTTTGGTGCGAGTGGCGTTGGAGAGAGCGTGGAGGTGGACGGCACCGAGTGGATCGACCTGGGATGCCGTACTGCTGGCATGGCGAAGAGAAAGCTGCAAGAAGAGAATAAAGCGCTTCAAACGACTGTGGTGGACTCTACGCCAGTCTTTACGGTAGCGAACGTGAAGCCAAAGCCGCCAGTAATACCCACCGACCGGCGGACGCAGCAAGTGGAGCATGATCACCTCCAGTCCAAGTCACGGACGCAGCAAGAAACCTCGAGTCGAGCAGTAACCAGTGACGCTGAGCGTCCCATGTCGAAGGCTGAGCACTCCAAAGAGGTACGCATGCCATCTCTTCTCTACTCAAGCCTGAGCGCCTTTGTAGAGTGATTCACAAGTCTTGGACTTCTGTGCGCCTCATCTGGAAACAGGCGCTCAGGAAGTTCTACCTCTCTCGGGCAAGCCAAATCGCTGCCAAATGCAAGAAGATGGAGGTCTCCTCGCCTTCGTCCACATCACTACAGCCACTGCGTGGCTCCAGCCGCTCGGCGCTCGTGGGGAAGCAAGGCTAACAGAGCTCCAGCATCTCCTGCTGTCCTCACCTCCTTTCAACTGTGCGGAGCCAATCCCCCATACAAACGGATCTGTGTGCGAGCAAGTCGAGGCCCAGAATTTTGACTCTTCCGTTCTAGACACGTGCGAATAACTGCCTTGCGCTCAATACTTTTTTGCGTGTGTTCTCCTGCTAAGACATCCAGGCAAGACGCTGACGTTCATCCACGTCTGCGCTGGCCAGGCTCGCCGCTTTCTCGTCTACCACGCGAATGACACCGGCGCGTGGCTTGGGGAACTCCCGCAGATACTTCGTTGCACCAGGCGTCGCTGTGCTTGCCCCCAATATCCCGACTGACGCAGAAGCCGTCATCTCGGCGGACTTGGCCCGAGCACGACCGACAGGCGCGGCCAAGGCGCGTAAAGCTGTACTGGGACGCGGCACGACGCGATTGAGCGAGGTTGAGCCGTTGGTGGTGCTATTGCTTCGAGGTCGTACTTCGCCGTCACCGTCGCTGAAGACGGGGAACGAACCGCCAGCTTTCCCGCTCGCTACGGTGGTGCGAACCCGGAGTGACGGGGTCGAGAGTGACGCGGCCAAATGCTGCAACAGAGCGATACCAAGTACTCAAACGACGTTAGAATGAGGAACAACCACGGGAGGCAATAGTGGGCAGTTGCAAAAGCCTCACACGCACCGTTCGTGGGATGGCGAGCGACGATGTGGCGATAGGAGAGAGTTGCGGCATGGTAATAGGCTCAGCTGGAACCTCTTCGTAGTCGCGGAAGTGTGGTTCCGCGCCGGGTGAGCCGGCGTGGTGGTATAGCGGCGAACCCAAGCTGCTGGAAGACGACGATGTACGCGAGTTGAGGCTGCGGTCCCGTTCTGGTGGCGCATTGAGCAACGCATCAGCTGCCAGACGTTGATGGAGCTGGCACAATCAGCCCACGAGCAGAACACACCGTTAGATTGGCATCTCCTGCGAGACTCGACATATACAAGGACGATACCCTACGTCAAAGCGCTTGCGGGACATGTTGGAGGCGGCCTCGACCCATTCCGGGCCTTCTACGACGGACTCGCCCTGTGAAAGCACCACGCCTGAAGCCACCGCCATAGTGGAAGGCAAGGCGCCAGCGCTGAACTCGGTGCCGTCCGCCACGTAGCTCTGACTTCCGGCGGATCCCGCGTCGTGCTCATAGCGCCAGAGACTGCGACTGCTGCTCCAGCCACCAGCATTGGAGCCCGCCTGTGAGCCACTAGCGGACGGTCGACGAGCCAATTTCCGCCGTGACAAAGCGTCGTTGAGCAGCAGCACACCAATGTTTCGACGCTGCAGTTGTTGTACCGCATCGCTGGGTTTACCGGCCTGTGACCGTCGTTTGGACTGTCGCGCCGGGTTCTCAGCAATGCTTTCGACCATGGGGACAGCCGAAGTCGGTCCGCCTCGAGCGTTAGGAGTTTCCAGAGCAGCACTGGGGCGACGACTGGCTCGCCCGCCGGTGGCGCTGCGACTCGAGAGACAGCCACGACTCGTGTTGTTGCCTCCAGACACGGATTCGGGCGAGTCGCCGCCGTCGCGGATGGCCGAGAAGCTGTCCACGTTGGTTTTCATTCGCACTGGAGTGACTGCCAAGGCAGCGGCTACAGCGGCCGGCGGAGCTGCAATCACCCCTACTTCCATAGACACTCGTGTCTCAGGCACTGTGAAGGCACGCGCCAGTGTGACCCACTTGGAGAAGCCTGGCTTGCGTGTGGCCACCTCCAGGTCCTTGAGGCATTTGGTGCGCCACTCCTTCTCGTCCTGGAGCGTACAGTCACAGGCAAGAGGAGATTCAGAACCACGGGCGTCGAATAGAGATCACAAGACGACTGTAGCACGCACCGCTTTTTCGTCCTCATCAGGTGGTGGTCGCTCCACAGTTTGGATCGGGGGCATGGCCACCACGGGCTTCCCACGCTCCGCTGAACCATGCCGGCACCACAAGCAAACATACAAGTCGGGTGTGGGTGATCTGACCTCACAGGGTCTTGTTTCGACGGGAAGTTGGCGTGAGACGTACCTTTGTCAACCTTGCGGCGTCGCCGTGTGGGGGAAGAGCTTCCAGTGCCAACTCGCGGTCTGTCAGGAGAACTCCCAGTACGCGAAGCTGGGGAGGAAGAGCTTCCTGCCAGTGCTGGATCTGGTTGTTCGGACCGTCGCAACGGTACACTGCGCACGGCGTGGCGGTCTTTCTGCTCGGCGTCAGGCATTTTCTCGGCCTGGAACCGCGATTCGTCTAGAGGTTGCTCCGCACCTAATGCAGCAGCCAAGACAGCACCGAGGATGTTGTCCCGCAGCCGTGTGCTGGCTGCTTGCACGGCCTCTCGTGCCAAACAGCGCTGCTGGTAGTACGCGTTGGTCTCGGCCAGCAAGAACTCGACGCAGCTCAGCGCCACGGCCTCACTCTCCTGCTCGTCCGCTGCACTCAACTCCAGTAGCCAGCGCTCCACCGCCACGATCTCCATCCCTGTCATCCGGAAGTCCAGTCGAGAGTCAAGAGTCGACAGTCCAGGAACCCTACGTCGACGGTCCAGCAGCTACAGCCGGAGTTCCAGGGTGGCAGGAGCAAGGCCCGGAGGCCCGACGAAGCTCGAGGGGCTAGCCACGCGCGGCAAGGTGCGGTGGCCTGGTGGGAGCAATGCAGAGGCCGGCAGGGAACTGGAGCTTCACTATTTTAAGGCTGTGGTCGTGTTAGTGGTGTGCTAGAGGCGCATGCACCGGGGATGCATGTACGTGAGTTCCTGGAAATAGCGCATAGCCGGCGGAGCGCATATCGCTAACCTGCGTGTGGGTTGTGTCAGATGGTTGCAGCAGGTGCGTTCGAGCTTGAGAGCGAGTGCGCGGAGACCGGAGTCCGGCCAGCATCTCGGTGTTGAAGTGGATTTGCAGCTGGCGTGCTGTGCCCAGCGGATAAGCAAATTCGCAGTCCGCGACATCTGGAGAGACGCTGGAGCATGACTGATCTGTCTCTTCGCGCGAACGAGAGACCGGCGGTCCTCCTGAGCGCGAAAGACTCGGGCTGGAGTGAGACGGACGCGACGTTCTTAGGAAGAAGGCGCCAGTAGCCCTCCGCTGCTAGCATTTCCCCGCTCTTTGGCTGTAGAGCCCTGTGCGCCACGAGGCGGCGGTGCGCATGCAATCTGGAAGCCCCAGCTCTCGAGCCCTGCGACGGAAGTGACTGGCGTGCTGGCGAGGGCCGATTGCTTGGTTCTTTCCAGATTTGGCTTCTCCCTTCGATCTTGGCGCGATGCAGGCCCAAGGCTGTCCAATGCTGCTGGGCCTCGACACTTCGCCTCTCAAGTTGGCTTCCAGGTCGCGGCTGTCGGTGCGCGCTGGAGAGATGTGTCTGCGTGCGTGCGAGAATGCCGGACTCACTTCGCTGGCCGGGGAAGAAGCGAGGACAAGAGGTGTACAGCGCGGAGATGCAAAAAGCCAAGCAAGCCGCGAGCCGCGAGCTGCGAGCTGGGCGGAGCGCTGTGCTGGACGTGCTGGACGCGCTGGACGTGCTGGATGGAGCTCGCTGTGGGGCCGAAACTTGTCCAGAGGCACAGACAACGGCCAAATCCCGACGGGGGCTATCTGTCGCCAGACGAGAGCCCTATCTAGCCCGTGCCGGCTGATATTCGATATCCAAACCCCAGTGCACGTATGCGTCTGCATACATCTTCCGCTCAAGAGATCTGCAGTAGGCGATAGTCCGTAACACTTGATGGGAAACGGTTTCTATCTCCAACTTCAAGCTGAGGGGTGGCAAGGGACAGGCCGCGAGCTTGAAAGGATGCATACAAAAGACTAGACAAAGCGAAGGCTTCCTCATCGGTTACAAGATCGATGGAAGGATAGCCCGCGAACCGGCCGGCACTCGGGTCGAGGCCGTCAGTAGGCGAAAAGCAGCAGCGATCATAAGCAAACTCGAGGTAAGGCCAAGTCGCCGGGCAGGCAGCTCGACGTCGCTACCCGCTGCTCCGTGTGGGCTAGACGCCGCCGCGGTGGACTAACGTGCGCGGGTGTGTGGGCCGCAGGCACACTAGGCGACAAGAATGGCGCACAGCTTGCAGGATAAGTGGAACTCGCCGACCGAGAGCGAGCCCGGCGCGGACGACGGCGATGTGGCCATGACGGACGCCGAAGCGCCGACGCAGAGCGCAGCGCTGGCTGTTCCGGACTCCAGCGCCGCCACCTCGACGCTAGCCAAGTTTAAGGCCGCGCAGGACGTACGTGTGTACCAACCTGGCCCTGTGTGCTAACCGGCGAAAGGCCCTAACCGGCGATGCAAACGTGGACGTGTTTGACTACCCTGCAGCTCAAGATCGAGACCGAGAACCTGCCGAGTACCACACGCTCGCGAGCCGCCACCATAAGTGCCTCCGCCAGCAGCAGCACCAGCAGCGATCGCAAGCCGGTGCCCAAGCCGCCCGCCAGCACAGGCAAGAAGCGGCGGCGACGCACTGCCGCGCAGATCGACCGCAAGTACAGCTGCAACTATCCCGGCTGCAACAAGGTGGCCTTGGGGCGCCGAGCGTGCGCTCCGTGTGCTAGCCCCCCACGTTTGCGTGGTCCGATTTGTCTAACGCGGTGGTGTTTATCCTCTGCGTGTGTGTTATCGGTTGGCTTAGGCCTACGGCTCCGAGGGCTCTTTAACACAACATCAACGACTAAAGCACCGCACCCCGCAACAGGGTGAACCCGGCAGCATGGTAATTCTATTTCTCGCTAATCTGTGGTCTATCCTAGTCGGCGTCCTAAACTGTGCCTCGATAGATCGAAGGCGACCTAGATATCTCTTGAGGGTCCTCGAGTCGCCTGGACCGTCCTGGAGAGTCCAAACCCCGAGAGTTCCCACGGGACTAACCCCTCCATGTCTCTTTGTCTGCGCGTAGTCCAACTCAAACCCCTACTTGACGCCACTTCGGTGCGCTGGGGCTGCCTCTACGACCGGTAAGACGATCAACATCCGACCAGCCACCGCCTTTGGCAGTGATCTCGCTGTACTCGACCCCACGAACCCCAGTTTGTCCGTCGTGATGGATTTGTCAGCCACTTTGGGTCCACCAGCCTCCAAAACACCGCGATCCACGCTGCGTTCGCGTTCCAACTCGATGCCCGTGACTTTCTCGCCGCCCCAGCCCCACTCTGTGACTACCGCCACGAATATCGCACTAGCGAGTGCATCAGGGAAGACCCCGGTGCGGCCGCCAGCAGCGCTCAAGCCGCGGCGCTCCGGGACGCCGCACCCCAAGGCAGCATCCACGCGTCGTTCCAAGCGCCGCTCCAAGTCCGAGTCGCTGGAGGAGGCGAGAGCGACAGTGACGCCGTCATTACACGCTCTGGACGAGTTGGACGAATTGGACGAATTGGCACCGCCACGAAGCGACCGCAGCGTGAGTGATAGTACGGCCAGTATCCATGAGACCATTCTGCCACTCAGTAGTACCGGGAGCTTCGAGTGGCCGCCGTCTTCGGTGCCTGCCAGTAGCGCTCTCGATCCGCAACAATTGCACACGTCAGCGTCCTTGTCCAGCGACGATCAGGCCATTGACAGCGACATTCTGTCTGTGCTGGCCAACTGCGACTCGGCCGACCTGGCGGACGCGTCTTCACTGGGCTTTGGCAGCGGTAGTACCGGCGGACCACCCTCCACTTGCTCGTACCGCTCCAACACGAGCTTCGGCGATAGTGAGGACGCTGAGATGCTGCCGGTAGGCATGGAATGCTTCAAGATTACCGAGGACAGACCCGCCATGGTTGGTTCTAGCCACGACGACAACAGGGGCTCTCATCTTGGCGACTCGGGACTGTACAACCACCTGGCGTCGCCAGACAATCAGCTGGAGCACGATTCGGGACTGCAGGCGTTTGGCTCCATGGACGATGAGTGGACCGGCGCCATGCATCTCTCCTCACACTTGGAGCGCATGTCTGTGGTCCAGGCCAGCGGTGACACACCTCCGCAAGACCTGGGCAGCATGTTGGATCAATTCACCAAGACCAAACAGCCTGCAGCTGGCGGTGAGCCCTTTACTTCGTCTACAGATCTGGATGGAGACCCGATGAGTCATGTGGACCCGGCGATGGGAGTCATAACGCCACTGGATGGGATGACGTCGTTCTCAGCTGTGGACAGCGATGTATTCGCGCTTAAGCACATACCGTCCGAACTGGACAACCAGTTAGTGGACAACAACTTATCCCACAGTGAGCCGCAGTGGTACGACGGCTTCACAAGCACCGGGGGAGATCTTCCGCAGCCTCCGGCGAGTTCCACCGCGACTATGAAGCTTGAGAACAACACGCAGCAGCACTTCTGGATGCGTGGAGGCTCCCAGGGCTCCGACTCCTCCACTCCGTCGGATCTTGAGACCAGCAACCAGCTCGAGGATATGATGGACAGTGTGCCACAACAGCACGACAGAGCCATGGAGTGGAGCTCAGCCAAGTTCGCCGCATCCACGGGCTTCCACGACGAGCTACTGGACGGTGAGGCTGGCACGGGCTACGGCCTGGGCGACCCGAGACTCGCCTCCATGCTGCTGTGCTCACGAGAAGAGCTCTAGCTAGTGCAGGAAGACGGACTTGCAGCAGCTTGGCTCTCCTGCTTGTATCCTTCAATATACTATCCCGTTCCCTTCGCAAGCTACACTCACATAACGCTACACTATTTCCTCTGGGTCGACGTTTTCCTCCTCCGATCGGACATTCCCTTCAAACTCGCGATGATGTTCTTCCTCGTTGTTCTTATGCTGGTCCACGTGAACGGTCTCACGTGGTGAGGAGCCCCAGCTGCGTGATATCCGTCGATCCGCCGGACTCGAGCCCGCAGCCCTCTTGTCCTCAGACTCCCATTTATCTTCGTTTTGGTTCCACTTGTCCTCCTGCTGTTCCTCCTCCATGCTCACCTCCGCACTGCTCGCTCCCTCTGGCTCCGGTTCAGTTTCGTTGGCATTTTCCTTCCCACTTCCATGACTGTTCTTGTCGCCAGCAGACCTCCCCCCTTCTGTTTGTTTACCAGTGCCCTTCTCCTTGCCAACGTCCTCTTCCTCAGTCTCGGACTCGTCCTGCAGATCAATCACCTCGTGTGGCTTGGAAGCCGTCGTCGCCGTCGTCTCCATCGCCATCGCCGCCACCGTTGCCGCTGCCGCTGCCGCTGTCACTGGCGCCACTGGTGCAGCTGCGGGAACACGCAAAGCGTTCGTCCTGGATGTCACCACTGCCTTCACGTCATCCAGAGAGTTGCACACGGTCCTAGCTGGCACACCACCGTTGACTGCCCACTGCGACCTCGCATTCGCATTCGCATGCGCATGGGCGTCCACACGAGCGATGGTGGCCCTATTCAGCGCAAACGGCCGCATGTTCATGGTTTTCTCCACGAGCTGGTAGAAACGCATTGCGTGGTCGAATTCTTGGGTATCCATCTCCATCATACGTTGGCTGATACGCTTGCCCACGTCAAGAGCCGCCGAGAACTTCTGCCACGAGCCGGGATACGCCACCAGAGGGCGTAGTCTGGCCGCAGCTGCCTGTGTGTCCAATCCAGCTTCATCATGCACGCCACGCTCGGAAGCTTCGAGTCGCTGCACGTCAAAGAAGCGCTGCACCTTCGCCAGCACCCAGCGAGGCTCCAGTTCCGCCAGTGGGATCACGTAGCTGCAGCGCACGATGCGGCGGATGTAGAACACGTGGCGACACGGCAGATGGTGGTTCACCATAAAGGCGCATGAGCAGCTCCAGCCACGCTCTGCCTCGACGCAGAACTCCTTGGACGGGTCGTCGCAGAAGGCGTCGTTGAGCTCCACAGCCGAGATGAAGAATGTGCCGCGCGATGGCTCACAGAACTGGAAGCGCGCGCGCGTTGTGGCGTAGCGATACTGCGGCGCCACCAGGTTATATGCCGCGGGACTCACTGTCGTCGCTAGTATCCGCAGTTCTGGGTCCGTTTTACCATCAGGAGCACTCGAAACGTCTGTTTCGTTCACTGCACGGTTCAATTCCAGCATGAAGGTGCGTTCCACTACGGCTTGGAAGTAGCGGATAGCTGCTACCGTTTCATCTAGAGCCAAATCGCTCTTGGCGGCTGTGAAGATGGTCTTCCATGTGCTCGAGAACTTGTCACCGCTCTCCGAGATACAGAAGGTGGTCACGCCTTCGCGTGCGAAGCTGGTCCAGCGGTCCCTCCAGGCATCCCACTTCTCCAGGAACCAACAGAAAAATGGATGCTCTTTGGAACCCAGCACGTCAGCCATAATGGCTATATTGGACGCGTATACCAGAGGCGTGGACGCATACACCAGCAACTGTGCGATACCTGTCAGCCGGTCCTTGTGCCAGGAGCTCAGCTCGCGGTCGTCCTTGGCGATAGCTTCATGCAGCGCTCGCACCACGTGGAACTGCGACAGTAGCACGCGAGCGGCTGGGAAACACGCGCACAGTTCATGCAGCTCAGGTGCGTCTCCATCGTCCACCATCAGTGCACTCACGCGGTCGTGGCGCGGGTTGTGCGTCTTGAACTGCTGTAAAGCAGCACGGAGGGTCTCGGCGTTGTCATTCTCTACGATGGCGTGCTGCACGTACTGCCAGTTGCCAAAGGCGTCGTGCGCCATGAGCGAGAAGACTCCATAGCTGGATTCGGACGCGCCGTTGTTACGCGCCGTGCAGGATTCCACACGCAGAACCTCCGGGAAAGCCTCAAAGACCTTGCGCATGTGTTTCGTCTGCAGTGTGATGCTCGACAAGACTTTCTACACTCACCCCAGCACGTTACAGCGTTCCAACTCCACGTTAGTATTCACACCGCCATCAATTTCAGCATCCTAGGACGCGTACCTGGTCGTCCACGAAGATCTTGGCCACGTTCCCGTCCTGAGCTGCCGCTTCGTTCACATACGCAGCCAGACGTTCCTCCACAGACTGTCCCGCTCCACGATGATAGGAGCCCACACGCTTGGCGTGCTGCAGGAAAGAACGTACGTCCGCCATGGTAGGTACATGACTCACCTGTGCACCCAGATTGGGATTGGCAGTGGCAGTGGTGGCGTGGTTGAGCAGCACAGACTCCGATCTCGCCACTGGTGGATCCGACAAGCGCCGCCGCTTTGGCTTTGGAGGAGCAGAAGTTGGAACACGAGGCATAGTCGCGGGAGCTGTAACAGGAGCACGCGTAGTGCTGCTAGGCGTTGCGGTAGCATCGACACTACTGGCTGTGGTGATGGCGTTGTCGGCGTCCAGCGGGTGGTTGTGCTCGAGATCTAGCTTAGTCACATGCACTTGGTAGACCCCCCGTTGGCCCAGTTGCAGTGTTGCTACCACCTACAACAGAATATACAAATGAGTTTGGTTGAAGTGCTTGGTCATGATGAGAAAGTACAGATGGGTGCATATGGAGTGACGCGGATGACGTACCCGCGCTTGGCAATCGGAGGTCTGGACGCCATTCCAGTGCACACGGGGACAAGCGTTTTCGGACTGTGCGTTGGGAGATTCCACGCGCTTGTGTGGACACTGTAGCATGCGCGTGTAGTCCAGGAAGCGCTCGGGCAGCATGGCCGTGGGGGGCTTCCGGCCAGAAGCCACCATGGCCGCCAGCACATGATTGCGTGTCTTCACGGACGTGGCTGTGCGTCGCGTGAACACCTGAGTGTATGGTAAACAGAGCGGAGAGTTGCCTACCGCCGTCAGTGCGTCATGGTGCGTCGCCACGAGGGCAAGGTCGAAGAGCGGAGAAGTGAGTTTACGCACCTGGTTGCTGCGCTTCTGGTACACCTCCATGTACGTAAAGAAGTCCTGCCAGGAGTCGAAGGTGCGGCGCTCCATGTGCTCGCCCTTCCAGCGGCTCTGGCGCTTGTGGGCGGCAGCGACAGCCTCGGCGCTCATGGCCCCTTCCCTCCCGTTTCTGCGTTTTGGCGCTTCTTTGAGTGGCTTCGTTCAGCGGACGGAGCTGTCGGGCCAAAAGTTGGTGTGTTCGGTGGCGGAGATGCTTGATGCGATCAGAATGGCTGAAATGGGCTTGGATGGTGGCAATAGTTGAAACCGGTAACTACACCGGCACGAACCACCGGACAAATGGTAGGAACTAAGGCGGAGAAGAATGGACGCACTCGAGGGCTGCTCGCAGTGAGGAAAGTGCTTGCGACAGGGTGGAGGCGACGCCGCTCTGATGGCGGCGACAAAAGTGGCCGTAGAGGTGACAGACCCAACTTGACGTCTCTGAGGCTGCAACCAGCCCACCAGCAGTAGCATTATCTCCAGATACATGGTCTTTTTCGCATTGCGCCAAGCAGGTTATTACGTTGCAGAAATCCATGTCCCCACTTCAAATGAAACAGCAGCTGAATGCACTCCAAAGTGAAGTCTTCAAATTGGTCAAATGCTGCAATACGCAATTGCAGATACAGCCGGTGCAACTGGTTCACCTCAAGGCACCCGCTACCGATGTCAATTACCAGAGGTGCTACGCGGTGAAAAGCCCATATTTGCGTCCGACATCTATTCGTTTGGCATGTGCATCATGGAGGCGGTGACGGGCGAGCCTCCATGGGGGAACAGGATTCCGGATGTGGCAGTGAAGCACAACGTGGTGTATGAGCGACTGCTACCTCAGCGTCCAGAGAGCTTCGACGACGAGCAGTGGCATCTCGTGACACGCATGTGCTGCTATGAACCGAGCGACAGACTGACAATTGGTGCGGTCCGGAGTTTTCTGTGGGTCTACAAGGAAGATTGGCGGGAAGGTTACCTCGCAGAAATGTGGTAGCGTACTATGCTCTTGTACAATATACAGCCTTCGAGGGAGACAAGGAGTTTTGCATAGTGTCTGTTTGGCAACTGTAGTGCTGGCGAGATCGCCTTCTTCGCGCGCTTTTGACGTCTTGTCCAGCTCCAGCAATGCACGACCCACCAGCTTATATACCACATTTTGCACGATTCGAAGGAGGCAAGAGAGAAAAGTCCGTGTGAACAAAAACGCAACCGCATTGCTACGGCGGTATGGGTCGCGTAAAGGAATCGCATGTAAAGCTGTGCGCTCAGATGATAGTCGTTGGGTTCGTTTCGGCATCCAACCAAGCTCAGGCGACGACCAAGCTGAAATGCCATAGATTTTACTCGGATCATGGCCACACCAGACTCTCCAGCGACAAGGCCGACGCAGCAACACATTTCACCAACCTACTCACGCATTTGCATCTAGGCCTTAGTGGACAGCGGACAAGTATTTCTCGTCATGAGCTTGCACCACGGGGTGGGCGAAATCGAGAACAGGTCGCAGCGTATCCCCATAGGGTATCGAGCGCCTTTCGCGGAATGACGAGACATCATCCCTGCTTGGAACGTGTTCTCCTGTGTATACAGCGTTTTGGCGGAGTAAGCGACAACACCAAGAACGAGGCTTACCTTGAGGCATATCCGTGTTGCTCACTCGTATACTGCGGGGGTGAAATGTGTTTGGCTGTAGACATTCGAGTCCATGGCAGCCTGGAGACCCTCAGCACTCTTGGTGAATATCGTAGCTCATTAATGTTGTTTCTACTCGAGGATGCCTAGAGGAGCATATTCACGGAGTGCGTAGGAAACTTGCTCGGTGGCTGAAAGTGCATTCAAGTTGAGCTTGCCTATGCTATAGGAAGCCGATCAGGCGAGAGCTGATGAATCCTCAAACCACCTCGTGATCAGGCAATATCAAGGGCTTTGTGGTGGCTACACATGCAGTCAACGAAGCTGCAGGAGTGCCTCGTCTCACCATGACCACCGGCTGCATCTGCCTCTACGCATTCGTGGTGCCTTCTGCATCGCTCACCTCCAGTCCAGTCCGACGCTGACCAGCACTGATTGATTGTCATCCTTCTTCATCCTTTGGTCAACTCACCAATTGCCTCGTTTGGCTGTAGATTGCTTTGCCCTGAGCCTCCTCTACTCTATGCGTTGCCACTTGTCACTAGCCACAAAGCAGCAGACCTGTTCAAACGAGGTAGACAAAAGATAGAACCGCTTCACCCTGTTTTCAAGAAAATATCATGGTTTCCTGGCCAACTGCATGCCATCCAGTCAATCATCGGCACGCAGCACTTCTCACATCCTCGTCAACGTGTCGGCACAGGCTCGCATCTCATCTCAATGTCAACAAAGTCCAGAAGTGGATGTACATACCGATGTCTCGCTCAACGCTACGAAGCCCAAGCCTCACATCTGAGGAGGCAAATGCACTCGTCACCAGTTTCACTTCGCATCTCGCAGCTTACCTCCAGCATCCCCACGACCAGCACAACTGCAAGAGAGGCTCCGTGAACAGTGATGAATGGCTGTGTGTGTTGTCGGGCCTCGTGCTTCTTGGTGCAAACGTGGATGACCGAGTTCTGCACCGCGCCGTGGTGTTCAAGTGGCAGTTGCTGTGGATCGTACCACGGCGAAGACATGAGTCTCCACAGTGAATGCGCTCCGTACCACCAGTACCGGTCTCGGCCTCCGTCATCGCCCACGATCATCGTCATACCCGTATTGATCCCGCACTCGCCTCCCAGAAGAACGTTGGTGGACTCCCACGCACAGACACAGCGACTTCTGACAGCGCAGGGGCAGTTCTGTTGATCGTTGACCGTGCCAACGACAGCAACGCCATGGGTTCGCTGCGATTGCAACAACTAGCGACCCATCGATAGATAGACGTGGACGCCTGTGCACACATGCTATGTGTGGCGTGATACAACACCAGCGAAATGTAGACCTTCCCACGTAGCCTCCTGCATCAATCTTTGTCGCAAACCACTCCGTTGTCCCCATCACGACGATGCTCGACAGCTCCGCCGACGCCTTAAACGCCGACGCCTTAAACGCCAACGCCATCACATCCAGCTCTCCAGGTGCCAATACACCACCATACTCCTCGACACCATGCTTGAGCAACGATTGCACCTCAATGTGGTCCTGCTCATCGCCTAACTCAGCACGAAGACGCCACGGGTCCACAAGCAGAGCCTCATACAACTTTACTCGCTGTTGGCGCTCGTCCTGGAGGTTCTGAATCCACGACGCTACCTCCCCCGATGTCTGGCGGTGGAGAAGGCTCAGGAGGGTGCGGACCTCCCATTCGAAACTATCATCCGGAGGGAGTTTGTTTGATATCTCCAATGCATCCCTCATAAATGATTCAGAGCCGCTTGCGAGGGAGCAAACTGCCAAGTAGATCCCGGTGCAAGCCACCGGATTGACACTCGCTTGCGGAGCCGACGCTTGGAACCTCTGTGCCACGCGCTACAGGTAGGCTCCAGCAGGGCTACCGCTAGACGTTGAGCTGCTCGCAGTGACGACGGCGCGCTGATGGCGACACAATCGACACTTGGTGCAGGCTGTTTGAAGTTCCCTTTTCTGTCCTTCCATTGGCAGAAACCCGCACACCCAAAAACTTCACTCGTCCAATCAGCATTCCGATCCGCGAATCATCTTTTGTGCGTGAGCAGCCAGCCAGTCGCCCGCAGCATAACATGAAACTGACTCTCCATTGAAACATCTTAGAGCACAGGTAATCGTTTACTAGAACGCCAGCCAGCCCCGCTTGAAGCCACCCACGCACATATCTCGCTCCATACCGAAACTCTAGACTGCCTGAATATCGCAATACGCAGTACCAGATGCCACAAGTTCAACTGACTCACCTCACCCCAAGCAGCCTGGCCGTCCGCCCCCCCTGCGTCAATCGGCATTCTTCAAAGCTCCAGCCACGACACCAAGCTTCCACCTGCTCCCTCTATCGCCATGGCCCCCGCGACGCTCTTCGTGGGCACGTACACGCGCAAGGAAGGCCACGTGGACGGCAAGGGACTAGGCGTCTACGCCTTCTCCTTCGACGAGGCGCAGGACGGCGCGCTCACGCCTCTGGGCGTCACGGAAGTGGGCATCAACCCCACCTTCCTCTGTGGCACGCACTCCACGCTCTACCTCGTGAACGAGTGCGACGAGCCGTCCACTGTCGCGCCTGGCGAGAAGACGGGCTTTGTGCGCGCGCTGGCCATCGGCGAGCAGGGCGCGCTGCAAGAGCTGAGCCGTCAGGAGACGCGCGGCACCTTCCCGGCGCACGTGGCGCTCAGTCCGCGCGGCGACTTTGTGTCTGTGGCCAACTACGGCGGCGGTAGTCTGGCGCTCTTCCCTGTGGATGGCACAGACGGCTCTCTCTCCGCCGCTAGCGACCTGCATGTCTTCCCAGGTGCCAGCATGGCCATTCCTGACCGTCAAGAAGCGTCTCACATCCACAGCACGGTCTGGGCGTCGCCTGACGCCGTGTTCGCCGCCGACCTGGGCAACGATCAAGTGGCGCAGTTCACTCTGGACTCCGCAGCCAAGAAGCTCACGAACGAGGCGCTCTTGGCGCGACCGGCTGGCTCCGGGCCGCGTCACTTTGCGCTGCTACCGGAGCGGAAGGTGGGCTACGTCTTGGGCGAGCTGGACAGCGTCATTGGTGTTCACGCCTTAGACGTCACCACCGGCCGCTTGGCGTCCGAGCCGCTGCAGAACATCTCCGCGCTTCCTGAGGGCTACGCGGGCGTGGCCAGCTTGGCGGCCGACATCCACTTGTCCAGCTGCAAGCGCTTCCTCTTCGCTAGCAACCGCTTCCAGGACAGCGTGGCTTGCTTCCGTTTGCTGGAAGACGCGACGCTGGAGCTGGTGGGCCACGTGCCCACGCGCGGCCGCACGCCGCGCAACTTCCTGGTGCACAAGGAGCTGCTGCTAGTGGCCAACCAGGACTCGGACTCCATCGACGTCTTCCGCGTGGACGCCAGCGGCGGCTCCATCGTGTACACGGGCCAATCCGTGGCTTGTCCGTCGCCCGTCTCGCTCTTCATCCGTCCGTAGACGTCCACGTCTGTGAATAGCCACCTCTCGCCGCATTTCACGCTGCTATTTCTCGCTTTCTCGTGCCTTTGTCCGTCCGTTTGCAGGCCGCAACGGCCGCCATAAAGGCAGTAGCACGCACATGGCTCGCGCTGGCGTCGCGCCGCCGCCCAGAGGCGTGTGGTCCCCTGCAGCCAACGCCGAGCGAGAGCTCCCGGAAGACGACGCGGCGGTCGCTGCGCTCACGCCCACGCACGTCTTCCGCCGCGATCTGCTGGCCTACTGCACGCTGCGCAACCTCCTCCCGCACCCGCAGCTCCTCCCGCTCCATGCGGACGAAGAAGAGCGCCAGGGCGCTGCGTCGGGCGCAGACGCCGCCACCACCGCCAACGTCTACGACGTGAGCGAAGTGGAGGAGCTGCGCATCAAGCACTGGCAACTGGACCCCGGCAACTGCCGCGCGCTGTGCTTCGCGCTGCCGCTGGCCGCCAAAGTGCGCTCTCTCTGTCTCTTTAACGCCGGGCTGGACGCGGAGCAGCTCGCGCTGTTGTGCGCTACAATCCCCAGCACGCACGTCACGGCGTTGCAGCTGGAATGGAACGAGCTAGCGCCGCCAGAGTCGTCGAAGCCGCCAGCCCCGGCTCCGGCTCCGACGTCTCGTCCGGCGTCTGCGGGCGCGGAAGAGCCGCAGGAGCCCGCGGAGCTCTCGGAGCGCGAGCTGCATGAGCTGGAGATGCAGCGCGAGCTGGCGTGCGACGGCCGCGCGGACGTCTCGGAGCTCTTCGCGCTGCTGCTGGGCGCTGGCTCGGCGCTCGTCTTCCTGTCGCTACGCGCGAATGGCATCACTTCGCGTGGTGCGGCGGCGCTGGCCACGGCGCTACGGAGCAATACGACGCTCGAGTCGCTCAACCTCTTCCAGAACCGCATTGGAGATGCTGGCGCACGGGCGTTCGCCCACGCCTTGCCGCAGAATACCACGCTCAAGACGCTGTCGCTGGCCAACAACCAGCTCTCCGGCCGCGGGTACGTGGCTTTCTCTCTCTCTCTTGACCGCTGCACAGCCAGCTGAAGGCTTCTCCGGTGTGCGTTCACGCAGCGCCAAGCTGCTCGTCGACGGCCTCACGCAGTACGAAGCGCCGCCAGAGCTGCTGCAGGAGCTCGAGGCCGCCGAGAGTCGCGTTCAAGCCTTGGTACGTCTTTGACATGGGCGCGCGTGCGCGTGCGCGTCTTCCTCCTGCCGTGGACTCCTGGGGTCGTACTAACGGCTGGGACTGCAGATTGACCAGGCCAAGAAGGCCAAGAAGAAGCTGGAGCGCACGGCGGCAATGGCGCAACTGGGGCTGCCCGTGCTGGAGACGGTGGGCGGCGTGCAGCTAGCGCCAGGCAATGCGACGCTGGAGGAACTGCTGCTCAGCGGCAACAGCCAGCTCGGGCCTCGAGACGTGGCTACACTCAGCGACGCGCTGGACGCCCACCGCGCCAAGCTGCAGACGCATCTGCGCTGCATTAAGCTGCAGCGTCTGCCGCAGCTCCGCGCGTCGGAGCAACCGCAGTCGCAGCGCTTCTCCGACTTCCTCAAGCTCTAAACTCATATCTACGCGTAACCTCGGGGCTGCATTACCTTTTTGCTCTGCTTCTCTCGCTTCTTGCCTCGCTCTAGGACTGCTTGGACGTGTCCATGCCAACGTCGCGGTCTTCTTGACGCGCTAGCGCCACCTTGGTCTGCAGATACGGGAAGACCCAGCGTGCGCTGGCCAGCAGCAAGAGCGCGAGCCATGCGAGGAGCGCCAGTGTTTGGTGCGGGAAAGCCTCCAGTATCAGCTCTTCCAGCGCCACGTCGAAGTGACACTGGCGCTGTTCGGCCGCAGCACCATTGGGGCGCTGGACGCCCTCCACGAGCGCCAGCAGCGACACGTCTGCTTGCAAGGCGCCGTCACTTTCCAGGCGATAGCGCACGGACTCGTGCGACTCGAACTCCTGCGGTCGCAGGCGCAGCTTGGCCGTGTTAAGCACCCGACGCCGTGGCCCAGCAACTGGCCCAGCGCCAGCCACTGGTAGAGGCAGGACCACGCGCTCCACGCGCAGCTCGAAGGTTGTGGGGAGCGTGGCTGGGTACGACACCTTGAGGTCGTACACGGCGTCAGGCCGCATTCCGTGCAATCGGTAGAGCTGGGGCTCGCCGCAGACCACGCGCTCGCCCAGACGCGGATACTCCGGGTATATATCCCGAACGGGCACGCCCTCCTCCTCGTCCTGCAGCGCGAAGGTGTCGTGCGCGGCCAGTAACGCCAGCAGCAGCAGCAGCAGCCATCCCGCCACCTTCGTCTGCATCTTCACCTCCAATCTGCTGGAACGGAAACCAATAACCATTATGGACCACACTAAAAAGTGGGTCTCACCAAAAAGAGTCAATTAAAACACACATATGTCGCTCACCCCAGTCAAATTCCAGCAAAGCTCAAAACTCTCATATACGCGAACCCAAGTTGAAGTGAGTTGGCGACACGCTTTCGCGCGCCAAACTTCTCCGCCTCCTCCCTCTTCTCTCTCATAAAGCAAGCTGGCCGCAATGGCGTCTAGCTTCTTCGCGCGCCTCGAGCCCCGCCTGGTCTCCTCATTCGCTCCGTCACGGGCAAGGACAAGGCCACCGTTCGCTGTGCCTTAAACCACGAGCTCCAAGGGACTCAGCACCATGTTCGCGTTAGAGCGTGGATGACCGAGGACGAGTTTCAAGATCTCCTGATGCAGGAAGAAGACACAGCTCTTGACTGGGATGGGATGGTGGAGTAAGAGCGGTTGGATATCGTAGACCGTGAGCAGCATGTCCCAGTCGTGAATAGCTCTGCCGAGTGGGACCAGAGGTGCTCCGGCGGGCATGTGAGTTTGGCTCTTCGTGATGTCCAGAGCAGACCTGCTGTGCGGAGAACCCTTGTCCAGTTCGAGTTCCTTAGGTACGAGAAACCCACGTCTGTCGGGAGCTTTGCACGCGCATCAGTGAAGGTGCGGCTGTCTCGTTGCGCGGTGCCATCAGCTCCTCCAGAGGGATCTCCGTAGCGAGATCGACAACAAGGTTTCGGGCCCGTACATACAGCCGAAGAAGGAGGCACTCCAGGCTCTTGATCCGGCTAAAACTCGGCCTGGATGCGGTCCTCTGCACAAGTTCTCGTGCGTCAATCACTCCGTATTCACTGAGAAGCACGTCCTGTAGGGAACGAAACCCCTCTCCAGCTGTGTCCTCAGTCTCCAACCTCTTTAGCTATAAGGAGACCACCACACAAAACCTTTTATGTGGATCTGGCACATGGCTACACTATGCTTGAAGCAAGACAGCAAGGAGGCAATGCGACTGGAAGCAGCTCGGATTCATGCCTCTACGTCTGCAGCCGCGCGCGCAGCAGAACAGACACCACGCGGGTGTCTGCCGCGTCCGCTGTGCTCTTGGACGGCGCTGCGGCAGCCGGCGGAGGCAGCGAGCGCCAGAGCGAGCCGCCCTTGAGCACGCATTGCACGCGCACTTGGATCCACTGCGCCACCTCCAGTTCTGTGCGTCGACGCGGAACCACAGCGCGGACACTAGCACCACTGCCCGGTCGACCGCTTCCACCGCCACTACGCGCCGACGTGGCAGCGTCTGAGCCCGTGGCCGAGACAGCTGCAGGTATGGGCGGTTGATACGTCACTTGCACCGCAAGTTGCTGGCCAGCCGCCACAGCGCCACGCATAGGCTCCAGTGTGAAGAGCTTGGCGTACGGCGCTGCAGCGTCCAGTAGCAGCTCAAAACTCCCAGCGGAGCCAGCGTTGCCCGCCGCGCTGGCAGCGGCCGTCACGTCGTCGAAGGCGCCGCTACTGGCGCCACTAGGTGCTGTGCTGCCCACGAAAAGCGTCTGCGTGGCTCGCCCACGCTCTCCTCCAGTCTCACCGTCTGTCTCTGCTGCATCCCCTTCCTCGTCTTCATTCTCGTGACTCTGGCTTGTGGATGGGACGCTCTCGTCGCCCTGAAA
>JAADYK010000303.1:0-24986 GCA_023338225.1 Halophytophthora batemanensis
CTTGGGACAAGTTGATACAAGGGCGGTTAGGACACGTACGGATCGAGTCGTCCGACATGATGATCATGATGTAGGTATTGGCGGTGAAGAAGTCGATAAAGGCCGTGAAGTTGGAGTTGCGCACCTCCATGCCCTGGAACTGCGCCTGCGTCTTGCTGCAGCTCAACTTGAACTGTTTGATGATGTTGCTGATCTTCTCGAAGCGGTGGATGTCGCGGTGGTTCTTGTGCGTGGCGTGTGAGATGACCAGGAAGGTCGCACGCTCGAAGAGAACCACCTCGTCGGCGTTGCAGATGGAGCAGAAGTTGTTCAGATGCTTCTCCAGGTCCTGCATGTTCGGGATCAGCGAGTACACGATGGACGACCACGCGCGGTACAGCGTTTCGTCCCAGATGGACGTCCCGAAGCACACCGTGGGCAATTGGCCCGTGCGTGCCAAGATCATTTCCTTCTTCTGGTTGAACACCTATAGCAGCGGAAACACAAGCAGATCAAGTCCAGCAGCGACCTACAGCTCAGTGTGCCATGCGATCGACTCCTGAATGACCTCAGCTAGCAGTCACAGTAGGAACGTACGCGCTCACGCTGGTCTTCCGGCACGAGGTCCATCTTGTGGATCAGCACAAACACCTTGGCGTTGCTCGAGTTCTGGTCGATAGCCTCCAGACAACCGTCAAAGTGCGCCATGTCCTTCTATAATGGGGGAGGTGCAGGCACCGACATAATGGCAGAGATTCCACGTCAGTGCCAACGGGAGAAGGGCAAAGAGATGGTTGCTGAGGTGGAGAGCGGCGCGTACGTCGATCTCGCGGCTCTCAATGTCGAAGACGTAGATCAGCAGCTCCACGCTGCGGAAGATGTGGTCGCGTTGACTCTCGAAGTAGTTCTCGTAGAAGGCGTCCTGACTGCAGAATGGAAGTACGGAGCAAAGGCAGTGAGCACTTGCATACGCCAAGGCTCTTATGCGAATGCGCCTTGACGCGCGTTCTGCTGGCAACTCACCCGCCGCAGTCCCAGAGGTTGAGCACCAAGTTCCCCAGGAAACGGACGTGCGAGTGCTCCACATCCACTTCAGTACCGCGAACAACCACACAATACGCCAACTTAGCAGCCTGCACAGCCACCGATGGATAATCAATAAGCAGAGATGAAGGGATCCGTACGCGTCGGTCCGAGTCGCATGGTGTCGCGCGCTGTCGGTTCACGCCACAACCAAGGTTCACAGCGAAAAGGACGGCGTTAGTATCGCCATCCAGGCTGCCAAGAACACCGTAGACGGACGCCATAGCGCCTACACCCTGGCAGCAAGCGCAGCAACCGCACCCAAGTAGTTGGCGAAGATGATGGAGCGCATGGACGTCTTGCCCGAGCCGGACTTGCCCATCAGAAGCACCTGCAGAAGCGCACACGGCCGCGTCAGATCCCACAGACACGCGAGACCGCAAGACCGCAAGACCGCAAGACCGCTACAGCGGACGCAGCGGAAGAACCCCACGCACTTTCTTCTTCATGGTGGCGAGTTGCTTGCCGCTGTGCCGCTGCTCCGCTTGCTCTTCTCCGCTTGTGCTGCTTCGCCCGCCGCTAAGGAGCTGCTCCCAGCTTTGTGTGTGTGTGTGTGTGTTCTCCGTCAGGGCCTGGACGACTTGCCCCGCGATTCAAATCTGAATTGGGAAACACGCCACTTTGAAGCTCGCCCGAGTGAAGCCATCTTGGTCGTCATGGGCTCATGGGCTCATGACCTCGTGGAGTCATGGCCCCCATGGCGCCGGTATAATTAGCCGGGCCCTTGCACGCCCCGAAGCTCTCGGTGGCAAGCATCCCTGCGCACCTCGCCGCCGCCAGCAAGTCGCAGACAGCATGCCGCTGGCTCGGAGCCGTGCGCAGGCGTCTGGCGCTGCTGCATTCCCGCTGACGTCCCGGCCGGCGGTCGCGGCGCGTCCCAGCTCGGCGTCTGGCGTGAGCAAACGGGTCTGGAATCCGCCGCCCACAGAGCTCTTTCCCGCTCCCGAGATCAAGCCGAAGCTCAAGACAAGAGCCGCCGTGCGGCCAGCCACAGCTCGAATGACGCGCGAGCAACTCCGAGCCCCTGCGACCGCCGTGGCCAGCGCAAACGCATCGCAGCACATACAGCCCGCCGCATGTGAGACTGGTAGGAAGCTATCGCAGGTCACACGCACGCGACTGAGACGTGCCAGTCAGGAGAATGCTTCTGCAGCAACGGAGGTTGGCGAAATGCAAACAGACGGGGTCGGTGCCGTTCCACCGCTGCACGAGGACCCAAAGCGACAGCAACTACTGGCGCGCGAAGCCGAACTGGAAGCGGCGCGCTCCGGTCGACGACGAGATCCGCTACACAGCGCACACATCCTCCAAAGTTTGCGACGCCAGGACGTTGAGGCTGACGATGTGCGTCCGCTGATTGAGATCGCGTACTGGTCGCCATTCGTGGAGGTGCGCCGCGACGCTGCCGCCGCGCTGGCCTCCTTGAGTCGCAACAGTACGTGTCTCCACTGTGCCGACAACCCGTGGAGCTTGCTGGCGGTGATTCCTCCTCTAACGATGTCTGTCTGGCTTCTGTGTGGCGCGGTAGGTGCCAACCTAGAGATGTTGGACAGTGTGGGTGCATTGGGAGCACTGCTAACCATGCTGAGTGCCCAGGCAGACCGGGAAGACGCTGGTATCTCACGTGACTGTGCCCAGACGTTGGTGGCTCTGGTGCGACTGCCAACAGTGAAAACCAAGCTACTGCAAGCCCCAGGCGGCATCGACTGCGTCTTCTCGCTGCTACACGCCACGACAGACCAGAAGCTGCGTCTCGCAGGCTTTGAGGTGCTGGTGCGGCTCGTGGCTACAGACGACTGGCGCGAGGCTGTGGCCAAACGTGAGGGCTTCGCCTTCATGCTGTCCATGTGCTCAGGCGGCGGTGCATCTCGCAACTCTCGAATGGGAGGTAGAGGAGGAGATCCACGTACACGAGCGCTAGCGGCCGCCGTACTGCACCAGCTTGCCGCCTCGCGTGACAACAGGCTGCTTTTCTACCATTCAGGCCACTTCTCTGCGCTCGCGGAGCTACTGCGAGACCCGTTCCTCGACAAGGACGCTGCGTTCAGACGCGAGCTGCTCAGCTTTGTGCGGTTACTGCTGTCCGAGGCCGAGAACGCACGGCGCTTCGCCTCGCTGGGACTGCTGCCGTGTGTTCTAGCTGTACTAGGTCGTGGTGGGGTCATTGCGGGGCCTTCCCCATCACTTCAAGTGAGTTTGCTGGTTGTGTCCATTCTGGAAACTGTCGCGAGTGACAGTGCCAACCACGAAGCGCTCGTGCAAGCTGGAGCACTGCCGCGTTTGGTCCAGCTCTGCTTCAGCACCGGCGGTGAACCATCGGCTGTCGGACCAGGTGGCAGACGACCCCGGACAGCAGCAGCAGCTTCAGCTCGCTCATTCGACATGAAAGCGCCGCCAACGCGACCTGCATCCGCTTCGACACTTCGTGCTCGTTCACGCTCCGCGTCAGTGTTACTGGCTTCGGAAACCAACGCCGTGCTACGTGTGGTACTCGGTATCTTCTGTGCCATGGCCCACAACCCACAGAACCGCGAGCCGGTGATCCGCTCCAAGGTACTGGACCACATCGCCACGCGGGAGCTCTACGCGTCACCTGACAAGCGCGTTCGTCGAGCCGTCATCACACTCCTCACCTCGTTGATATGCACCGAACGCGAGCGAATGAGGCGCCGGAGCTCCAGAGTACAAGTTGACCATGCGATCCCAGCACCCCAGGAGATAGCGTGCACTCCAGCGTCGGAGCGAGACTATCAGCACTACATTGAGCTGCTGGCACGTGGCGTCGTCAAGTGCCTCTTTGGGATCCTGGCTGGAGACGACTTTGGCATGAAAGTGGATGCTCTGGGTGCACTAGCACAGCTCACACAGGACGCACCGTCGCGACTCACACTATGCAAACCGGCGCTACTCCGTGCACTTCAAGAGTTCGCCTTCCACCCGCTGGCCACCACGCGACTGCACGTGGCGCAGATCGTGGCCAACTTCGCCGAGCGACCCGAGAACGTGCTCAAACTCGTGGATGCGGGTCTTTTAGCTGTGCTTGTCCGCTATGTGAGCCCTATGGGCCATGGCGTCACCACCGCCAGTCACGGTGGGACCAAAGGCACGGGCGACGCGCTGCTACTGGAGGCGACTCGCGCCTTGGCGGCCGTATCGGAGCTGCACGTGGCGCGTGGGAAACTAGTGGAGAGCGGTGTACTACCCGCCTTGCTCAGGCTGGCGAGGGCGTCCTCGACCTCTTCTCAAGTATGTGAGAACGCGCTGAATGCGGTACGGAACCTGCGGCATGATGCAGCAGCGCTGCGCATCCAAGCTATCTATCGCGGCTGGCAGGTGCGCTCCCTGCAGCGCATGAATCTGATCAACGCTGGCTGTCGGCGACGGCTCCGCAGAGTCTCCAGGCTGGGCCAAGCGTCTGTACGTGCGAACATTGGAGCGGTGGCTTCACCGCAATCGACGGTCGAGACAAGATCAAGAGCTAGTGGCAGGGCGAAGGAAGACGACGGAAGACCTTCTTGTTGCTCGAAGTGAACGCTTGAGCTCTGATTTGCACCGCAGATGGATGTTGATGGAGTCTGAGGTCGCTGGAAATGGCTGGGTGCGACTGAGCCAGCTTCGCGAAGGCCAGAGACCTTTGCTCTTACGACTCGTACACGCGCGTCTTGACAGAGAAACGGACGTCGATGAGGCCCGTGATGCCTGCCGTAAGCGTCTGCATTCCACATACAACAAGCAGTAGCACGTTTATCCACGCTTCGGGTGAGCACGGACGTTTTGAACTGACCAAGGTAAGCATGAGGAGAGGACTCGAGATAGAGACGTACGCTGTTGGGGGGCACGGGGCCCACGCCCTCGGGCGTGCCCGTGATCAGCAGGTCACCCTCCTCGAGTGTCATGATGCGGCTCACGTAGGCAATGAGGGCGGGGATGCTGTGCACCATGTCTCCTGTGCTGCCGTTCTGGCGCAGCTCGTCGTCCACCTTGAGCCATAGGTTGAGCTCGTGCGGCGAAGGCACGGCTGACTTGGGGATGAAGTCGCTGATGGGTGTGAAGGTGTCCAGCCCCTTGGCATGCGTCCAAGGCAGCCCCGCCTTCTTGGCCTTAGCCTGCAGGTCGCGCGCTGTCATGTCGATAGCCAGAGCCTGCGTTCATAATAGCGAAGCACCGCGGTCACGATCAGGTCCGATCGACGTCCGAAGGAATCGAGAAGAGAGCAAGACAGCACTGCGATGATAGCGACGTACGTAGCCAGCGACGTGGTCCATGCTCATGCTCTCGGGGATGTCCTTTCCCCCCTTGCCAATCACCACCTGGAGAAGTAAACAAGGACAAAGAAGGCGTACAGGTCAGCGCTTTGAGACAGAAGAGCACGACGAATGTATCTAGCCGAATTGCGTCAGCTTCTGCTTCTGCTTCTGCGGCCAACGTACGCCGAGCTCCACTTCGTGGTGCACTTCACCGATGCCGGGCGGGAGCAGCACAGTACCGCCATTGTGGAGGTAGCTGCTGGTAGGCTTGAGGAAGAGCACGGGGTCCTTGGGCGCGGCCGAGGCGCCCATTTCGCGCGCATGGGCCTCGTAGTTCTTGCCGATCGCCACGATCTTCTTGCTGGTCTCCAAACGCACGTAGACACGCAGACACGCAGACATGCAGTGAATCACGTGAGCAAGTGCGGAGACGCAGGAGAGGGCTGGCAAGCGCGTGCCATGTGGCCGTGGCGCGTCGTACCCGAACTCGACGAACTTTTTGCTGCTCATGGTGCTTCTCCAGTACGTGGGGTTCTGGCAGCAAGTCGCAGCAAATCAATGGGGTGTAGGGTTTTGGCCAATCAGATCACCCCTGGACTGAGAACCCACATGACACGCTTCGACTGCCGAAGCACGTCAAGTTCATCGCGCAGTGCAGCGCAGTGCTGGAGCGGCGCCTTCCACAGCACCACGCTCTGCTCGTCTTTGAGTCCCCAGACGGCGACGAGGACGACACCGACTACAGCATGCTAACGCTTTCTTGTCAGCTCGTGAAATCTCGGTACGCTTCGCCGCGATACCAACGTCCCCGGCACCCGACGTCCGCGTGGTTCTTGAACGACTGGAGTGAGCGAAAGCTCCCGCGCTGCTTCGGAATGGAGCACAGGTTTCTCCAGCAACTTCCCCCACTCGTCGTGGATCACGATGCTTTTGCTAGAATCCGCGGACAAAAACAAATGGCTACACCCGGAGAGCACTTCTCGCTTTCCTGACGTATGTCGGAGCATATGGCTTGGACACCTCAGTGGAAAACATGGATCTACGATGCGGCATTGCGAGTGGAGCGCGCGATAACTGCATTCGTCGTAGCACAAAGGTGTCGTCGCTGCAAGCTAGGAAGGAGCTGTCCGCACGCGTTACCGCTGACTTCGACTTCCCAAACTGCGTGTGGTTGCTGGATTGAACGCTGTTGCCGATCGCGTTTAAGCCAGTCGCTAATGGAGAGGATTGCTACACGCGTAAAGTCGTCGGTGTTGCTCTCATTTGGAGTTTGGTGCCGTGGCCTGCAGTGCTCGCATGCGCTCGTGCAGCGCCTTGGTCTCCAGCCGCACGCGACGGCGCTCAGCCTCCAGCATCTCCTCGTATGCCGCCCTAGCCAGTCCAGCAACACACAGCAAGCAGTTCACGTCAGCACCTCGAAGCAGCAACGACGGATAAGTTGTCTCGGTAGGTTCCAGGCGCAAAGGGTGAACGCACGAGGATGCCGTGGCTCTTGCCGCTGAAGCTGGCGGTGCTGGAGGGAAAGCTGGTGCCGCTTCGCTTGTATCCGGTGCGTCGAGGCCGTGCAATGCCTGCTGCACCCCCAGTTCTGCAGCACGCAGTGGTGAAGGGCTTCGTTGCTGGTCTCGCGGCTCTGCTGAGGATGCCACAACCTCAGCAGTGTCCAGGAAGATTGGAGTCCCTGCCTGCTCCTGGTCAACGCGTTCCTTGTTTCTCCTTGCCGCTGCCTGCACTCCGCGGTATCAATTCGCGACGATGAGTCCCCAACCTCGGCATACGCGGTTGAAGCTGTTGAACGGAGAATGCAGAAAGCGCGGAAGCTTACCTGGTTCTCGAAGAAGAGCCGCCGGGCGTCGTCACCAACCTGCTGCTGGTCTTGCTTTGGGGTTGCTCTCTGGACCATGACCTCACCTTTCACTGGGGTAACTGCGTTCAGAGGTTCAGCAAAATTGTCGAGGGCCGGGGACACTGGATGACCCAAAAAGGAAGCCAAGGTTCTCGCAGGCTTCTGTGACTCCGACTGCTGCTTGCGACACTTTAGAGAGAATTGCGCTCCACCATTCGTGACGAATTGCTCCAGCAGCATGGGCTGGTGCGTAGTTGCAACACTGACGAGCTGCCTCATGTGCTGCTGGACGGCTTCACTGTTCAGAATGGCCGGCAAGCTTGGACGCTTCTGTCTCGGAGATGCGCGTGTCAGCAAGAGAAAGACTTGTTAGTCTTTACTCGGGACCGGAGGCATCTCTGACTGTAAGTGGTGCGCACCTCGGGATCCTTTGCTAGGAGGCTGGCCAGCAAGGCCTGGAATGGAGCCGAGTAGTGCTCAGGAACGGGGGCAGGCTCGTTGCACAAAATCTGGTAAACGACGGCCCCCACTGCTTCGCCAGTGAACGGCGGACGGTACGAAGCAAGCTCGTACAGCACACAGCCGAGGCTCCAGATGTCGCTCTTGGCGGCATACGCACTGCCTTCAAGCACCTCGGGCGCCCTGGCAAACCACACGACACCAAGGCTTGGGTTAGAGCTTCAGTTTTGGAGGAAAGCGACGAGAAAGCTGGACTCACATGTAGTGCGGTGTGCCAATGGCTGTATGCGCCGCGTCCAACGAGTTCTGCAGAACCTTGGAGACACCAAAGTCGCTCAGCTTCACGATGCCGTCGCCGTCTAGTAACACATTCTGCAGGCGCAGGCCAAAGCCGAGAGCAGGAGCGCGTTAATCCTGCCAACCGCGGCGGCTCTTGCACTACAAAGTCGCTAGCTAAGCTCCAGCAAAGAAAGAAGATGGTATCACCTTGGGCTTGAGGTCTCTTTTCTTGGTGTCGAGGGGACCGTCAGTGAGTCGAAGCCAGTCTCTCAGCAATCAACGGCAAACCCCAAGCACACAGCATGACACTATCGCCTTACCGGTGGAGAACACGTCGGTCGTGCAGATACTGGAGTGCCAACGCCATTTGGATGAAGATGCGCATGGTGGCGGTTTCGCTCAGGTGCCTATTGCCGCTGCAAAATGCAATAGCCTGCATGTAAGTGACTCGAACTTCTCCAAGTTGAAGCTCGTCGGAGGTACGTGTACCTGCTGTTCTCCCGCCTGGAGCACAGGAAGTCATGCAGGTCTCCGCCACTGGCGTATTCCAAAACCATGGCGAACTGGTCGTCGGCTTCCACCGTCTCCACCAACTGCACGATGTTCACATGATGCAACCCCGCCAGCAACTGAGCCTCCTGGAGACTCGCCTCCCTCGCGGAGACATCGCCGCGACGCGGAACCTTCGCGGCGAAGAGCCTGCGGTCGAGCGCGCGTCGGATGAGCAGCACGTCGCCGTACTGGCCGCTGCCCAGCGGTGCCAACACTTCGTAGCCGGTGATCTGCACCATTGCTCCGCTGGCCCACTGCTGGGCAACTGGCCAGCACCTCGACCAGACCTCGTTGCAGTCCCAATTTGGCACGGCACGTGTAACATATGTGCACTGGTGTGTCCCTTTGTCACTTTGTCACTTTTGTCACTTTGTCACTTTGTCACTTTTGCGCAGGTCAAGACAGCAAAGCGCCATGGCATGGAGCGATAGTGGCGACGACGCCATGCACAGCGACGGCGAGCAGGGCGAGCAGCAGCAGCCGACGCTGACGTGCGCGACGGAGAGCGCCAAGATGCTGGTGACGCTGCTGAGCTGTCTGGCGCACGGCAAGCGCGACCAGCGCGTGCGCTGCGACGCCGACCGGCGTGGCATGCTCTTCACGGCCCACTCCAAGGGCAAGTCGCTGCAGATTAAGACCTCCATCGGCCGCGAGTTGTTCGAGACCTACAACTTTGGCGCTGTGGACGGCCGTGACGGAGGAGAAGGAGTCGTCGCGCCGCAAGACGACGACGACGACGAGCAGCTGAGCTTCGCGCTCAACGTGAGTCTGCTGATCGAGTGTCTCTCCATGTTCGGTCCCTCAGCACTAGCCACCACGTCCGTGCGCATGACGTACGCCCCGGAGGTGAGTCGGGAGTTCTTGCGTACATGTTCAGGTGTCTGGGAGAACTAAGTCAGCTGACTGTGCTTCTTACAGAGCGCAAGCTTGCTACTGGTGGTGGAGGACAGCGGCGTCATGTGCGAGTGTTCCATACAGGTGCTGGAGCACGAAGGCGGCGATATGGGCCAGCTGGAGTTCGAGAGCGCCTTCGAGCGCTCCGCCGTAGTAGCACGCTGCATTATGCAGTCAGAACCGCTACACGACGCCTTTGCAGAGCTCTACGACCTTCCCAGCGCCGCCTCCGTCACCATCGCCATGCGCGGAGAGGGCCAAGACGGCGGACTGGCACGTCGCCCGGACGCCACGTGCTTGAGTCTAAGCGCCTCATCCGAAACGGGATCGTGCGAGATTGAATTCGCGCCCACGTCTGCAGCTTTCATCGAGTTTTTCTGCGCGGCGGACGGCGACGGGAGCTGCGCCGCCACCTTCCACGTGGCTGTGCTGCAGCAAGCGTTCAAGGCCTTGGCGCACTCAAACGAGACCTTCCTGCGCATGAACGGCGACGGGTTCCTGTCCGTGCAGCACATGATCGAGAGCGGTTCTGGGGACAAAGCTTTCGTGGACGCGCTCATCAGCCCGGAAGACACCTCCATGGCATAGTTGCGACCCACGCAGACTGCAGTCTAGACGTCCATAGGACGAGAAGGTTAACTTATTGAGCTTGGCGTTGCAGCAGGGGTCTCTGGTGGTGGCTCACTAGAGCTCCATTTACAATGGTGAGCGCTCTCAAGTGTCTGGAAGAGGTTGGGGGGAGGAGGGAGACGACGCAGCGCGCATGTAATCGGAGCGCCGAAGTGTTCGTACTACCAGCGGCATGACGGCCAGTGTGAAGACCCAGCGCAGTGGCGTCAGCAGTTTGTAGATAGCGTAGGCCAGGACCAGCGAGCCGGCTGAGTTGGTCGTCGAGTCACTCACAGCAAGAGAGAGTCCGACCGAATCCAGTAGCGCCGGGATGTCCAGACCGCTGGAGACGCCCGTGTAGATGAGGAGGAACCACAGCAAGGACAGTAGCAGGTGCGTGGCCACGCCCACACGACCGTACTCGATGGCGAACGTCTGTGCACGCTCCCTCCACGATGGTGGCGACTCGCGTTGAGTGGCTGGGTGCGTGTCTAGTTCCAACTCTTCGCTCCCGTCCTGCTGTGATCCAGGCAAGCAGTAGAGAACAGCGAGGTCAATGACTAGTTGGCGAGAACGTAAGCAAAGGTTGTCGAGCGACGCATTTACCCCGGGAGGCGGCGCTTCTCTCGTCAGAGGCTCGACTTCTTCTGTGCCGTGTGCTTCGCTGCAGAGTGTGCCAGCGCCGAGCGCAAGAGCGGGGAGAAGACAGCAGGTCAGCTTGGAACGGCAAGAAGGAGCGCCTTTGCTCCGTGCGTCCGACTGATGCGTTAGGCGGTTGCACCACCAGTCGCCGCAGCTCCCTCTGTGCGTGTGTCAGCAAGTGAGCAGTACCTTGTCGCGCCGTGGGGCGCCATGTCGTGCAGCGCTTGGCTGTCAGATCCCGCTTTCTGCTTGGACTTCTTGGTGGTGTTCTGGAGCTCTTGGAATCCGTGGAAACCCTGTCGAATATGATATGGCTACATCCCTCCCATGGGACGTATCCGCACACTCTTGGTGACGCGTCGAGTGAGCTTCAATGGAGCCGCTACTGGAGGTGCAGGAGGAAGGCGACGTCGAGGAACTCGTGGCGCCCAGGACCCCCACCGCTGTGCATGGCGATGATAGCGGCGGTGATAATAGTGTTGACGACGACAGCGACGTGTTCTTTGAAGAGGATGCGGCGGACGAGGCTGTAGCCTCCGAGGATGAAGATCTGCAGCGGCCAGCATCAGGAGCACGCAGCAGCGGCAGTCGGCCTGCGAGTCGACACGAGCGATCAGAGCGCAAGAAAGTCGGCCAGCGTGCTGCAGCCAACAACCAGGAGGACGAGGAAGACGTCGTCTGGGCTGTCGAGGAGCTGCCGGAGCTCATGGCGTCCCCAGGAAGCGCCACACTAGAGGTCTTCCACCTCAAAAAGTGGCGCGAGATCTCCAAGCTGGCAAGTCTCCGTCTGTGTGTACTGCACCAGCACGGAGTTGCGTCTCTGCCTTGCAGTTACATCTCTAACTTTGCGGTGACTGTGTCTGTCCATGCAAACAGGCGAGACTCATGTCAGCGCCGTGCTTTCATGGCATTCGGCTGGCTGGCGACGATCGTGCGCTTTACGAAGGCTTCTTCCGCGCCTTCCCGCATCACCAAACCACGAAGGCGCGCTTCACAAGCGTCTTGCGCCGCATCTACGGCATCCCAGCGGTGCACGTGAGTGCACAGGAGCAGCTCCGGAGCAAGAAGGGGGGCATGAAAGCGACAATGAACGGGGACAGCAACGACGGCCACGATCGGGTGAAGTACGCTGCCATGATGGCGCTAGATCGTCACCTTGAAAGCCTGCAGTTCGTGTGCGAACGCTCAGGCAGCAACGTGCCCATGCTTCACTGGCGGGTACTCCTGGTCGCTCTTCGGTGCGGCGTGCTTGTGTCCTTTGCCGTGGCTCTCACCACTCCGGTACAAGTCGCCGTGAAGTACTGAGCTGGCTGGTGTGTACTGTCACGCAGGATGTTCCTGGAACCGCTACTGACCATGCGCGAGCACCTGCTTTGGGCCTTCAGTGTCTTCGCGTCCAGCGGCTGTTTAGAGATCAGCGACGCGGACGTCGTGGACGCCACCGACGTGACGCTCATACTCACACATCCACTTCGCAGCCCTGCCGCCGTGCATCTCGTCTCGGAGAGGGTACGTCGCATTCCACACTCTCAGCAAAGACCAGATCTAACACTTCGTCCGTGCCTGCTTTCATACTGGTTCTCAGCTCCGTGCTGCACTGGACATGCTGCCTTCCAGTCGTACCACCTCGCTCAAGACATCCGTCGCTACTGCACCTACGTCCTCGTCAACACGTTCACGCATAAGCTATCGCGTGTTCCGGAGGCTATTGCACCTTCCACCACTTCGAGCGCTCGTGGGTCAGCGTGTAACACCACACACGAGTGTTCTGGACGAGCTCAGCTCGCCTGTGTACCGCGAGCATGTGTTCACGGCGCGCCGACGCGAGCACAACAAGCGCGTGCTGCGACGTCTGCGTTACTACCAAGATACCAAGATGATGCGGCTGTGCTTCCACACATGGGCACGGCTGGCTGCCGGTCGGAAAGCTGCGCGCTCCAGCGTAGGCGTGGCTTGCTCCGTCCTGACCCGCACCAAGAAACGTAGTGCCTTCCAGAAGCTGCGGCGTCACGCGTTGGCCAGCATCGCTGCGCTTGAGATCCAGCGCGTCTTTCGTGGACTACGTGGCCGACTCCGTGCTGATGCTGCGTGGCGACAAATGCAAGCTGTACTGGCCGTTCAAGGCGCCTTCCGCATGCGTGCACACTTCACACGGCACCTCCGAGCGCTGCGTCGTCGGAACGTGTTGGCTATCCGTGTGCAGCGCGTGTATCGCGGTCGTCTGGGCCGCATTCGTGCGCGTCAACGCCTACTAGCATTCTACTACCGCGAAATGGCGGCCATCCAGCAGGAGCGTGAAGTTTTCCGCGCCTTCGTACGTGAGGAGATGGCTCGACGACTGCAGCGCTTCTTCCGGGGTATCGTGATCAGCAAACAGCGTGCTCGACGGGAGAAGGAAGAGCTGGCAAGACAGGCAGCCGAGCAGACGATGCTGGAGAACGCACAGGGCGCTGCGCATCTAGCGGCTCGGCGGCGGCGCGAGGTGAGCGCTGAGTACGACCGAGTGCGTGAAGAGACGGAGCTTAAAGCCCGTCGTCGCCGTGTGGACGACCTCGAGAAGCAGAAGGTGGTGCGACTACGACGCTCGCGGCAATGGGAGGTTTTTAAAGCCGAGAAGGTGGCGCACAAGGAGGCACTCAAGCGCCAAGCTGCAGAGCGCTACGACAGCTTGAAGCTGGAATGGGAGACCACCATTGCGGAGCAGACACGTAGACGTGGTCTCATAGCGACGCAGGTGTTGGCACTGGACGAACCTGACGCGGAGTGGAAGACGCTGCATGCACAGCTCCAGCGGCGCGTCAAGGAGCGCGTGAAGCAGCTTTCGGCCAAGTATAAAGCTCAAGGCGTGGCGGTCCCGAAAAAGGAGGTGCTTGACCGCGCTCAGCAGGAGATCGTGGCCGAGGAGACCGAGGAGCAGCGACGCAAGGTGATCCGCTTGCTCCTGTCCTGCAGCGACCTGGACTTGTGTTCATGCTGGCGCTGTCGTGTTATGTGTCTTTGTAGACCGAGAGCGAGTGGCTACAAGCCGAGGCGGACTTCTTGCGACAGCTGGATGACGAAGAGGAGGAGCGCGAGGTATACTTGAAGCTTCATTGCGACTCGGAACCTTGCTTGGGCTTATCCGTCAAGTATTCATGTCTTGCTCGTGCTCTGTTCTGGGGTCTCTTGACTGCGACGCACAGTTGGCTGAGAACTCGGAGGAGCGTGCGATGCGCGAGAAGAGCGCAGTGCGTCTCCAATGCGCCTTCCGCATGTTCGCGGCACGCAAGCTGCTGCGGCAGGAGCTCCGCTTGTTGTACGCGAAAGACTTTGACGCCAAGACGCGAGAGCCGCGGTATCGCAACAAGACCACGGGCAAGAGCTCGAGCCAGAAGCCGCGTGGTCTGGGCTCCGACGAGCTCGAGTACGAGGATCACTGGGTTGTCATACAAGACGACGTGCTCGGTAAGTGCATCTCAAGTCTCTGGGTGGCACGCAGAGCAAGGTACCAGTTCCATTTACGCTGGCTTGTGCGCCTGTTGTCCGTACCAGGCGAGCCGTTCTACTACAACCCAAAGCGGATGCTGCAGCGATGGGAGAAACCCGACGAGTGTCGGCTTTGCCGTCCATGCAGCAGTGCTCCAGGAGCATCCACTGTCGTCTTCGCTGCCGTCTGGAACTGGCAGGAGGACACGTATTTGTGTCAATCCTGCTATGAGCAAGAAGCGACAACACGGGGCCAGCGCGGGGATTTCCAAGCGAATGCCTACGCTGCCTACGACGGATCACGACGAGATGGCCAATAGCTGCGCCTCACTCGACAGTGCAGCTCAACAAAACCTAAAGCGGAACGTCCGCTTGTCTTCATTTGTGAGGTTGTGTGCTCAGTTTTACAATCTCTTGAACATGGTCTGGGACCCGGAGTCTTGAGACGACACGAAGGCTGCAGCGGAAGCCACTGGGCAAGAAGTGCTCCCATCTAGATGTGGCCCTCCATTGTTTCTATGCCATTCACTGCGATCAAAAGCAGCACAGAGGTCAGAGTGATATGGTAACCCAGCGCTGCAATGCTGAAGCAGTGGGAAGACACTACGCACCCATGGACTCGCGTCCTGGACTCTCCACACTTGCGTCCCTGTGGAACGAGACGAAATGACAGAGCAGAACAGAGCACACATCATCAGCACCTTGCTTCTCTCCCTCGAGACAGAGCATGGCACTCTCGGCACTAAGCGAGCCATTGGGACACTTACCGCTTGGCACGTTGTGCGGCGACAGCCTGTTTCTTGGCCTTGGACGACTCGATGGACGGGTGGTCCCACTGCGTGATCCGCAGACTGGGGTTGCAGTAGTACACTTTCCCCTTCGAGCGAGACAAGCGTGTCTCCCACCCAGGAGGCAGCGGCAGTGCGTCCAGATTGAACGATTCCCGCATCCCGCTGCTCCGGTTGCCCAGACTCGGGCGAGCAGCGGCTTGATGCTGTTGCTGCTGGCCCTCCTCGCCGTAGTATTTGCCCTTGACAGCCGTGAGTTTGCTTTTCAGCGTCGTCATGGCCCCGGCGCCGGCTGCGCTGACCTCTTGCAAGAGCGACGGCCGGCCGCCAGAGTCGTCAAAGTCGCCTCCAGATGAGCGGTTCTCGCCGTCACTATCGACGCGGTTGCCCCAGAGCTTGGCGTTGGACATGCGACGCGCAGAGTCCCGCAAGAACTGCGCCGTGCCAGCCGACTTCTGTGCGAGTGAGGCCTGCATGGCCACCGAGGCTCGACTGCTATCGCTGGAGTCCGGGAGGCCGTCCATGTCGTACTCCTTCTTGGACCCAAGTCTGCGGAAGACCGAGCGACGGTCCTTCCTGAAGGCTTTTTGGCTCGACAGCCCGGGGTTGCCAGCGTGTTCGCGTAGTTTCACGCACTCCTTCTCCACCGCAACGAGCTTCTTGTCCTTCTCTCGAATCTGCACAATACGAGGGCAAAACGGCCACAACGTCAGCATACTATCCACAAGTCAAGCAAGGGGATCAACGCACTCACCGTGTCCTTCAAACCGCGGATCTTGACTTGGAAGTTGCCCGTGAGCACCGTTTGCTCAAAGCGGAGCTTTTCCACCTCGCTCTTGAGGCTCGCAGTCAGCTCGCGCTGCTCCTCGTTCTCCTTCCGCAGTCGACTGACCTCTTCATTCAGCGCGCTTATGATGCCGTCCGCGTCAGCCATCCACATGTGCGCCGTGGACCGTCCACGAGAGCGCGTACCGTTCGTGTCTGCGTACAGCTGACTGTCCGTGGAGGACGTTGAGAGACGCTCTTTCTTGAGCTCAGCATTGCGACGTTGCTCGTCGTGGAGTCGCTCCTGCAATTTGTGCATCTGGAAGGTCATGTCTTCCTGCTGTTTCTTCTCCTGCAGCGCCCGCACGTATTTGGGTCGCTCGTACTTCATGCGCAGGAAGGCCTGGATCTTCACTGCACCCTTGCGCTGGTCCTTGAATTGCTTACTGTAGAACATGGAGGAAATGAGTATATACAAGCCTCAGTGAGTTGTGCAGCGTTCTCTTCCCAGCAAGACGAGACGAAGGGCGTACCGCTTGACAAAGCGCCGAGCGTATTTCTGAATGACAATGGCGCTCTTGTTCTTCTTGACCTCCAGTGCGATGCAGCGGCCCTTGTAGCCGCGCCAGTGCGCCTGGAGGACGATCACAGCGTGCTTGAATGACTGGTATCTGTTCATCATGATCACGCATCGCGCAACAGACTGTGTCCCACAAGTAACGCCGCGTAGCACCACAAGCGCAATATCCATCAGCACCGACCAGTACAAACCAGACAACACGTATCATCGGGCAGACAATACAACCACGAGAGTGCAGAGTGGCGTAGACGTACCTGGAGCTTCACGATGGCCTCCAACTTACGCAGATAGCGCAGGCGACAGCAAAAACCGCGCATGACGTGCTGCACGCGGCGAGCTTGCTGGTCCAGTCGCTCGGCCTTTTTGTCCTCCATCTGCTCCAGGATTCCGTAGCGGAAGTAGATGCGTGAGATACCGATCTGGAACTCCTCAGGCGACGAGAAGGCCATTTTCTCCATGAGCGACTCGCAGCGTTGCTTGAGCGCCACTTCGCTGTTGCGGTGCTGCACGTCAAAGACCCAGAACTTTTCCAGCAGCTCCTCCAGCTGCAGTCGGTTCGGATACGCCACCCGCGAGATGCGAATGGCCTCAATCACACCAGCACAGCGCAGTTGCGACACCACCATCTGATGCTCCATCTCGTCCGGACTCTTGTTTGGGTTGGGCTTGATGCAGCGCACATAGTGCACCTTCGTCTGGCGGATGTTGGTCATGAGCTCGTTCAGGTTATCCTTGAACTGCGTCCCGACGTTGGCGACGTTCAATGCGCCTCTACCAGCCCGACCGCCCATCGGACGGCCGCCACCGACACCGCGTCCCGATTTCTTGTCGCTGGCATCTGTGGACTTGACGGCGAAGATCTCGGCCAGGAACGACTTGGACGACCCGCGCATGAGGTCTGAGAGGTCCGGCAACAGCGCATCCTTGTGCTTCTCCAGAAAGCCAAGCGACTCGTACGTGACAGCACCAGCGTAGTGCTTGATGATGAACTGCGTGCGCGACGTACGCGGGAACTCGATCACGTCCTTGTCCTCCTTGTGGATAGTTGCGAGCTTGGACACGAGCGACTCGTCATTTCCCTTGGGCCGCATCACTTCGTCATTGAGCAGTGAGATGATGCCTAGTCGGTCTTCGATCACCGAGATCACGTCCTGGTTGTCGGCAAAGTCAATGTGGCTCCAGAGGATCCCCTCAGCCTCGTACTCGATCTGCACTGTCTTGAACACGTCTTGCGTGAACTTCTGCTGCAGCTTCTCGTTGGCGTAGTTGATGCAGAACTGCTCAAACGAGTTGTGTTCAAAGTGCTCAAATCCAAAGATGTCTAGGATGCCCACGTGGTGGGACATCTTGCGGTCATTCTCCAGCGACGTGTTGATCGTAGCCACGAGCCAGTCGAACACGTTCGAATAGATAGCTTTAGCCAGCGCGCCACGGCATTCTTCGGCCTGTTCCTGCTTGAGGAAGGCCGTCACCTTACTGCCGGCCACCGCGAGTTGACGAGAACACAGCGCCTTCTCTAGGTCCTCCTCAGACACACCCAGTAGCTTGGTTGCATACTTTGCGCCCTGGTCGTTTTGCGCCAACATGGACTCCTCGTCGTTGTTCTTGGAGCGGATTTCCACTTGACCGAGGTGCAATATGCCAGCCAGTACCTCGAACAGTACGTTCTGCGCCTGCTCCGAAACGCCAATGAGTCCCAATGCCGTCTTGGTGCGCTCAAAGTGCTTGGCGTCCGACATGCCCTCGATCTTCTGGGTGGAGTTATCTCCCGTGTAAGCGTACTCCACAGCGTTGTCGTCCAGAAACCACTTGTCCTTGCTCTCGCTGGCTGCCAATAGCTGATAGAAGATGTGGTAGTTGCGCTCGGGTGCCTCGTGCGCGATGACGCGCGTCTTTTCCAGTAGATACGTCCGGCAGCGTGCACCTACTAGCGTCCCATTCGCGTCGAATTGCAGTTGAGTGAACTTACCGAAGCGACTGGAGTTGTCGTTGCGCACCGTCTTGGCGTTACCGAAAGACTCCAGCAGCGGATTCACCTCGATGATCTTCTTGATGGTCGAATCGTGTAATCCACCAGCGATGGTAGCCAAGTGGTTCATGAGGATCTTGGTGGTCTCCGTCTTGCCAGCACCTGATTCGCCACTTACTAGAATGCTCTGGTTCACTTCATGACGCTTCATATCGCTGTAGGAAGCCATGGAAGTGGCGTATACATGCGGTGGCAGTTCGTCCCGAGCGCCAGTGAGGTACTGTGCCCGAGTCTCCTCTGAATACAGCTCCGGCAGCCACTGATACGGGTTCACAGCGATGCAAATGTCCCCTGTGTACGTATACGGCAGTCGCTCCAAGAAGCGCGTCTTGACATTGTAGAGGATGGCGGCCTCGTGCAAATAGTTGAGTGTCGTCATGTCCTCGATACCTTCCGGGCCCAAGTTCTCGTTCTGGTAAGGCAGCGACTCAAGCTGCAGACTCTTCATGAGCGCTTTCACCTTGGCGTCATTGAAGTCCAGAGTGCGTTCCTCCTCCTGGCCGCTGGCGAACTCTCCCGGCGGCGGGAAGACGCGCAGGACGACCGTCTTCTCCGGGCGCTTCGGGTCCGTGCTCTTCTGCTCGCGTAAGATCTGCGCAGGCAGCCACACGTGCGTCTCATCGGGCACGTAGCACTTGGTGCCGGCCACCAGCTCCTCACCCACGGTCATGGCCGCTTGCCGCCTTGCCTACACGCTTGTGACCGTTGCTTCTGCGTCTCTGCGTCGCAGTCTCAGCTGGTGGTCGTGTGCGGAGACGATCACAAAGTGAGCCACGAAGCGCACGCCAGAGCTGCTGCCGGAGAGCGGGTTGCGCTACAGCGGAGGAGCGAAGGCAGACGCGTACAGCCAGAGAGGAGTCGCCAGCCAGCTGCTTCGTGGCTGGAGGCGAGGGATGCAAGCCGCGAGGTGCTGCCTGCTTGCACGCGGAAGGCGTTCTTCCTGTGCCTCGGGTCGCTTTTAGCTCGGCGTTGGCTTCGCCCCCTCACTCTGATCGCAGCGGGTTGTCTAGTACCACACACTGCAGATGGCGGCATACAAGCGCCGAGAGAACTTCAACTGCCGGTCGGGCTAGCGGCCCCGACGGATGCACACACTTGGCCACAAACGGAGGCGAGAAATCAGGAAAGGGGCGGTGTAGCCACGTAACTGGTGCCAAAGAGTGTGCCTCGCCCGCGCCGTCGAGGTATAGTATACGCTCCGAAGCCGGATATGTCCGGATAGCCTGTCGGCGTACTGTGCCCGCGAGAAGTACAGCGCCGATCCGCTTCGCTCGCATCTCCCCCGGAGGCACGAAGCAAGCGAAGCGCAGGCCGGAGAGCATGGAGGCGGTCGTGCGCGAGCTCAAGGGCGATGGTACGCCCCCCCTGCGCGTGTAAACAGCGGCGCGTCGCCACCCACACGAGCCCCTCCATCTAGTGCACCTGCTGGGACTCACCACCTCTCTCCGTGACGTGCTTGCAGCGCAATTGGGCGTGTTCCTGAGCCCGGACTGCAATGTGAGCGCCATTGCCAGCGCCGTCGTGGCGCGCGACTCGGCCTCCCGGGACGTAAACGCCAGCGGATCTGCGCTGCGCAGTCGCGGCAGCTCTATCAGCAGCTTCAGCGGTGTGGGCGGGGACGAGAACGAGGAGCCGAGCCAGTCGGAACAGCTCATCGAGCGCATCGACACGGCCGTGCAGCGCATCGACCGCGTCATTTCAGAGCACATTGGCGAGCACCACGCGACGCTCTTGGAGCAAGTGGGGTCTGTGGACGGCCTGCAGAGCCACGTGACCTCGGTTCAAACCTCGGTGGGCCATCTCAAGCAGGCTGTTCACGGCTTGGAGACGCTTGTGCGCGAACAGCACGACAGTCTGCGGTCGACAATCCAGCGCCACCGCAACGTGGAGCAGTGCAGCGACATTGTGCGTCGCGTGCTGCGCTTCCAGCAGCTCTCGGACCGCGTACTAGGCTCAGTTCTTAGCCACACAGACGCTGGCGCTGCCGACGGAGCCAGGGCCGCAGGACTGGCGAATGAAGCGCGACAGACGGAGATGGCTACTGTGGCGCTGGCCATCCGCGAGATGGAGCTACTGGCCCAGGACGCCAACTTTGAAGAGCTGAGCGTCGTACGCGCTAAGCTTCCGGCCACACGTAAGCTTAGCGCTAGTATGAAGCGCGAAGCACGTACGTCACTACGGTCGGTGATCGAGAGCTTAAGTCAAGCGGACGTGGGAGACGCGCTGCAGATCCTCTTCTACCTCGGCGACCTAGCTAATACAGCGCAGACCACTGTAAACGACGTCATCCAGGAAGTGGAACGCCGTTGTACGGCTGCTATTGCCGAGGACAAACTGCTGCGCTCTGGTGGACGCAGTAGTAGCGATCTGGGAGCGAGTGGTGGGCCGCCAGTGGTCCAGAAGACGGATCTGTGGAAGGCCATTCAGGACGTGTTTGAGGTCATCCGCGTGCACGCGCTGCAAGTGTGGAACCTGGAGCGTGTGCTGGTCAAGATGGTGGACCCGAGTTCGGGCAAAAAGTACCTGGAGCTGGTACTTGAGCCGGACGAGCCGTCGCTCTTCGCCACCTTCTGGGAAGTCACGTGTGCTCTTGTACGCGAACTCTTTGGCGCTACACTGAGCTACAGCACTGCAGTCAAGACCGTGCTTATCGCCGAGTACCCGCGCATGCGTGACCAGGCCACACGTGTACTCAATGAGCTGTACGCCGCTACGAGCCAGTCCACTGGCGTTGAGTTCCTAGTGGATACGCCTGCCAGTGTCGTGCACGATGAGACTAATAGCAACCCGAAGGAGAAGGCCGGGAAGAAAGAACGTCGAGTAAAGGCAATCGCTGGCTCGACAGGTGAGCGCACGCAGCTGCTGGACTCCATGGCACCGCTCTACGACGCCTTTATCGACCGTGCTTACCGTCGCATGGCCAACCCCATCCAGCTCATGTTCCCACAGAGCTCCAACTTCCATGCGTCCCCGCCAGGACGCAGTGATATGCAGACGTTGGCGCGTACCATCTTCTCAGAACTGGAGCAGGCTGGTCAAGACCCGGTACTGTTGGACGGCGCGTTGAGGCAAGTGCGCAAGGCTGTGGGGCTCTTCTGTTCCAATGTGAAGCGCATCATGCACCAAGGCAAGGCAGCTGCAGTGACAATGCCATCCTACGGTCGTACACCGGCCCAGGCGCACAATGTCGGGCTTATGAACGTGTTGAGTCTATTGGATGACGCTGTCGAAGAGGTGGGCAACCGAGTGGAAGCCGCAGCAGTCAACAGTAGCAGCACGGCCAAGTCGGCGTCCAGTAGTGTGTCTACGAGAACTGCTGGAATGGTGAGTCCCAAAGAGGCCAAGGCGCTGTGTACCAAGGAGTTGACGCCGTGTCGTGAGAGTATCGCGGAGCTCGAGTACGCCTTGATGGGGTATTACTTGCAGGCGCTTGCGACGGTGCTGGAGGATATTTTCGCCAAGATGCACGACGAATCGTTTGGAGACCAGACCACAACTTCTACGCCATCGGCTGTGAATGCTGGTGGCGATACCCAGCGAGCAAACGGCAACTTTCGCCAGTCACGCGGCGGTACGAGCGGCTCCAAATTCATGCACGAGTTCAGCAGCGCATTTGCCGTGATTCTGGAGGAGCATTTGCGACGTCTGCCCATCGCGACGTTCGCCACGAAATGTCTGTCGGACTTGGTGGCTCGCATGATCTCCGTCTTCATCCGCCACGCATCGCTACTTCGTCCGTTAACCGAGAGCGGCAAACTGCGTCTAGCCAATGACATGGCGCAGCTCGAACTTCGACTGGAACACATTGTACCGCTGCGTACTCTCGGAGCACCGTACGAGGAACTACGCGCCTTCCGTCACATGATCTTCCTGGAGAACGCGGAGCTTCTGCGTGACAGCACCATCGATAAGATCCGGCCCAGCAACGTGTGGCACCACTTGACGTCGCGTGCACCAACTGAATTACAGCTACCGCACCAGATGAAGCGCTGGACCGCCGCCAAGTACATCGACTGGCTGGACACGCGCGTGCCGCTTGGCGCGCAATCCTCCTCACCGTCTTCTACGCCGCCGTCCTCTTCTGCGGGTAGCACGAAGTCACCAGCGATCGCCTTGTCCTGGCAAGACGTACCACTTGGATATCCATGTCTCAAGGACCCGCGACTGGCACTGCGCGCGGAGAAAGAGGCCTGGAAGGAGATGTCGAAGTGTCTGGACGCGTACGCGCAGCGTGTGAGTGCGGCGAGTGACGCCGAGATGAGTCCGATCTATAATTTGCTGCAGGAGTCCAGTGCCATCCTGCTGGCGGGCTACGAAGTGACGTCCTCCCGGTGATTGCAAACCAATAGAGCAGCGCGGGAGGTGGACATGCATGTTATGGGGATACGTGCTGCACGGACGCCGGAGCCTTTGCAGTGTCTCCCACCAGCGTCTGTTGCGTTGTGTCATTCGGATGTTCCTGCGGTGTCGGTTTCTTCCTCCTCCGCTTTTTCTTCTTCTTGGCTGTGCGACTCACAAACGTGGCAGGTTTCTCCCATCGTGATTCCCCTGTTCGAGCATTGTAGTAGAACTCGCGCTTGGCCACGGGATCTCGGAGCTACAGCAAAGCAGAGCATCGGCAAGCTCAAGGTGAGTGACCTTCCACCTAGAGAACCTAGTCAAGCGATTTCATTGCGCACGCACTTGTTTCCAGTAGATTCCCTTGTCTTCAACGAGAGCGTCACCGTTCCAAGCCTTCGAGTAGCGCTGCTGCGCTCGCCGTTCCTGTGCTGGCGTCTGTGACGCTGGGCTCTTCTCCTTCACGCTGCTTTTCGCAAGCAGGAACTGCGCGAAACGGTAGCCGTAGTCTCGTACAAGTCGGTGTCGGATACGTTCGCACTGCTTGGTTCCCAGTTGACCCGCAGTGATGTCCTTTGCCACGCGCTGGAACTCCATCTTGAGCTCTTCTTCTCCAGCCATGGAGGTGTTGTCATAAGCGCACTGAACGTGGATAGAGGCCAGTGCGTGGTTCGCAGTCGTGCGCCAGGCGTCCTCCAGTGTCAAGAACTGCTCAAAACCTGCTGCATCGCTCGTTGGTCTTGGAGACAATGCGTTCAAGCCTTCACCTTTCTCCATGCTGGGTCTTTCCTGGTTACTGGGATCGACACTGACAAACAGAAGTTAAGAGATCTAGCTCTCCCAGAACCAAAGACTCAAACTGAAACAGCATGCGGAGCGTAACGTACACGCAGGGCACGATCTTGCGCGAAGCTGAAGTACGCGAGTTGCCACTCCCGTCGCTCCTGGCGCTTTCCATGGCCTCCGACTTGCCGTTTGTGCCTGGAAAGTCCTTGTCGGAGCCATTTTTCTGGTGTAAATGCGTTTGCAAAGCTGCGATGATATCGGAGACGGAGAGAAACAGGCTGGAAGCTGGTGCGTGCGGCTGAAGCTCGTGACGTCGCCGCTGCAGACATTGCCAGGTCCTTGCGCCGAGTATGCGCAGGCGTAGAACACGATGCACCCAGATGCACGGGAAGATCAACACTGGTTCCCCGCCGATCGCACAGTTAGCAAGTGAACGTTGCCGCTCTAGATACTAAGGGGCTACCATCGCAACAGAGCCAACGCACCTGGAAACAGTCGCGCGACGTCCAAGAGAGACATCACGCTGTGGATCTCCTGAAAGTTATGGCGCGGCGATGGTGTAGCAGAAGTAGCCTCCTCCAGCTCATTGTTCTCAGTGATATCACCATACAGCGCAGTCAACAAACGTTGCAAGCTCACCTCGGAGGCATCCGGGACGCCCATAAAGAACCGGAGACAGCAGTCGATCTGCTGGCAAATATCTCCCGTAGTCGTGATCCTACTGCGGCCTGCATGGGGCTTCTCAGGCTGATCCCCCGGGCTCTCGTCCAGCTGTGAGTTTGGGGTGTCGTCGCCACGTCCCTCTTTCTCTGCTCTGCAGGCTTCGGCCACTGCAAGCCGGACAAGGTGTTCCAGATCGGCCGTACACACGGAGAAGCAGGCGGCCAGGAGCTGGAGTACGTCCCAGCGGTGGCGACCCACAGCACGGTGTGTGGGCATCTTGGTGCTCGGGAGCAAAAAGAAGGAAAGAGGCGTAGCGCGAAGGTTGCAATAGCGCAGTAGCTCGTCGCGTGAAACGGTAGATCGACGCATGCAGTCAACGTGTAAGAAGCACTGGAAGTAGGCCTTGCGCTGCGGCAAGGAGAGCTGCAGCGCGTCGCTGAGCACCACCAGGTCGGCGATCTCGGGCACCAGCAGCCGGTCGCGGTAGGCATCGTTGGTGACGAGTCGCGTTGCTGAGAAGGCCACACGCTCGTCCTCGTATGTGGAGCCGATAATGAAAGCCGCGACGTGGAGGAAAGCGTTGCGGGACTTGCGGAACCAGGGACGCTCTTGAAGTCGTGCCAGCCAGGCGGCCGTGGCCAGCACAAGCGGCGCGTTTGAAAGGACGATCACGTAGTGGCATATGGACTGCGTGCACATGCGGAGCAGACTATGGAGCGCAGCGAGTACAGGCTTCATGTCGGGCAGCGCCATCGTGGCTACTATCGAGTTGAGCCGTGTCATTTTTCGATGGCTTCTGGTACGTGAAAGGGCGCGCCTCGAGATATCCCTACGCTACCTCGAGATATCAAAACACCGTCCTGGTCCTAGAAGACATGCCATTCTCTGCTTCAGGTCGATGTGCGCGAGCAAGCTCACGCGCAACGAGCAGCCGCGGAGTAGGCGTCTCCGGGCAGCAGGACCCCAGCAGCCCGAGTGAGCA